>CM053596.1:254766998-254809603 GCA_028646575.1 Pseudocheirus occidentalis
CAGTCCTTGAAGACGAAAGCCAGGATTCCTGTGGCCAGCTCCAGAAAAAAGATGAGGCCGAGGAACACTGAGAAAAACTTGAGTAAGAAGGTGTTTTCCCGAAGAGCCCCGATGCAGCCTGCAAAGCCCAGCACAGACATGATACCTCCAACCACCACAAAGAACCACACGGGATCCAGGCCACTCAAGTGGGTGAATGAAGAGATGTTGGAAAGCACACCCTTCTCTCCCCAGGCCCAGAGGCCTATGACCAGCAGCACAGCACCCAACAGCCAGAAGACAATGTTGAAACCGAAGAGGAAGTATTTCCCGCAGCAGCCGACCTCGGGCTCCTGGAAGCGCTGCCGCTTGGCCGGCATGGTGAGCAGCCGGGCGGCCGCTGGGAGCAGGGAGCTGCTTGCCCGGGGCCGGGGCCCGCGGCCCGCAGCAGCCCTGGGTTAGCGCCCGCCCCCTAGATAAACTTTTAATATTAGTTCTCCCTTCACTGGAGACAACATTAATAATATTAATGGGACAATGGGAAATGAACCAAGACAGTGTGGATGGATCTGCACTGATATTTTTAGAAGAGGTAGTAGTTTTGAAAATTGAAATCACATGTTCAACCAATGTTTTAATTATAAAAACATTCATATATTTTGAAAAGAATTTTGAGCAATTCTGTTTCAAAGGTAGTTGTCATTCACTCATTTAATAAATATATATTATTTCTTACTTCTAGCTCCATGGGAGGCATTTTGTTAAGACCTCTGGAGAATGGCATGCTAAGATGGATGGCAGGGTCCCTGTCATCTAGGAGATTACTGGTTTTTAAATCATTCATTCTAAATGGTTAACCATGCTAATCCACTCACTCATTCTTGTCAGACTTGGAGATGAATAGAAGTAATTTTTAAGATGATACCATAAGTCCATCAGTAGGAAGACATGAACTTTGAGTTCTTCCCATAATTGTACTGAATTTGTGCTGATTCACTGACACAGTCTGGACTGGTCCTCCTTGTGCCAACAGCCTCACTTTAAAGACTATTGGCTGGGACTAGAGAGAAGTCATCTGTGACTGGAACGGGGCAAACTTAATTGGCTCACGTAGGGATCAATGCAACCCATGCCCTTGGCCTCATTAACATAGTGTTCTAGCCAAATGAGCTAACAATCTACACAAGAATAGACAAAAAGTGACTGTAACAGTGAGACAAATTTCTGTCAAGTTCTTCTCTTAGATATAAGTGAGAAGTTCTTTAAAAATGGAGTTATTTCCTTTTGGGATATATTATGGTAAACAGATTTCTTTTTAAAAGTACTTTCATAAGAAAATGATATTAAATACCTTTCAAAGCTACAGCTGGGATGAAAATTTTTAACCAAATGAAAGAAGGACAATCTCAAAAGTTAAAAGAAATTATTTTAATTATTTAAAATGGAAAAGTCTACACAAACATAATCAATGCAGCTAGGATAGGAAGCGAAAGCTTTGATTAAGAAACAAATCTTTGCATTAAAAATCTGTGATGAAGACATGATACAACTTTGTTTCTTCAGGGCTTAGCACAGTGCCTGGCTTAATAAATGTATTGAGGAGTGGCTAGGTGGTACAGTGAATAGAGCAGCAGCCCTGGAGTCAGGAGGACCTGAGTTCAAATCCAGCCTCAGATGCTTAACACTTACTAGCCATGTGATCTTGGGCAAGTCACTTAACCCCAACCGCCCAGCCTTCCCCCTCCAAAAAGCAAATAAATAAATGAAAAATAAATGTGTATTGACTGACTGACAGTTCTCTTCCACTTCATTCCTCTAGGTCTCATTGGTAGAGGTAGTTATGGGAGGTAGACTTGAACATTCTGAAGCCAGGGTGGATTGGAGGTACTTGATTTAGATGCGGTCAGAGGAATTGGATAACAGTCACATACTGGTCAACCTAATGAAGGTTTCTTTAATATGTTCCTCCCAGCACCAGTCTTCTGCTGTGGGCATCTCTGTCCACTTGGAGCCTTTGAGGTAATAAGCTATGGATTTTTTAATGGAGCTAAATGAATAATTCACATTTATGTATCACTTTTAGTTTTGTAAAGTCTTTTCCTCACAGTACAGTTATTCCCATTTTACAGATGAAAAAGCCAAGGATCTAAAAGGTAATACATAGTACTTGCCCATGATCACACAGCTCATTTGAGGTAGATTCCAAACTCAGCTAGATTTTCTGACTCCACGGCCAGCAACCTATCTGCTGTATCTTAACTGCCTACTAAAAAAAAATGAGAGATAATCTTCATTTTTTAATTTTACAAATGATTTGCCAACCTTTTTCTATGCAAATAAATACATTAATTATTGAATTGAGTTGTAATTTTTGAAGAGCAGTATAGGATTAAACAATGACAGTCGCTTAAAAATAAAAGTGGCATCTAGGTAGCCCCGTGAATAAAGCTATGGGTCTGGAATCATGTAGGTGTGAATTTAGATCCAGCCTGAGCTCTTTCTTACCTATGTGACTATGGACAAGTCACTTAACCTTTCGAAGCCTCAGTTTTCCAACCTGGAAAATGGCAATGATGAGGAGAGTACCCATTTCATAGGGTTGTTGTGAGGATCAGATATAAAATGAGGACAGTGCCTAGCACATAGTAGGTGTTGTGCTCGTGCCCTCCTATTCCCCCTAAAAGTCACAAAAGTTTTTAGGCTTTGACCCAGCTAGTAAGCTTCAGAAATTTTAACTCCAGAAGGTTGGGGACCAGTCGAGGAAAAAAGAGAGAACTTGCCAAAAATATTCACGGCAACATTATCTGTTATAATGCAAAGTGTGGAAACAAAGTGCGTGCTCAATGACGATGGAATGTTTGAATAGACTGTGGAATATACACCTTGTCAGATGCGTGATTCATCCCACCAGCCATGCCCTTAGGTCGGCTCCATCCCACATCCAGCATTCTATTCACACACGGCTCAACCTCTTGGCATCTGCATGGAATGGGATATGGTCACACTCAAGATACATAGAAAGGAGGGCAAGTGTATACGAGTAACATTGTGTACTGGGAATCGCGGAAGAGCTAGAGAAGTTCAAAACCTGGTTGACTATGACTGTGTCCCGGCATAGACCATTTCACTTCCCTGAGATTCTGTTTACTCATCTGGAAAATGGGAGGGTTGGGCTAGGGGGCCTCTGAGGCTCCTTCCAACTGTAAATTCATGATTCTACCATCCTATGGACCAGAAAGATCTATTGACTGATTTAGGAACACAACTAACATACTGAGTTCAGAACTCATTCTAACAATCTCTGCACCCGGCAAGTGGAAATGTGGGCGGTTGGTAAGCTCATGAGCGATATGGCATTTTGGGAGGAGAATGTGGACCTCAAGCTACTGTGAGTTTTCTGGGTGGAGCCAAGATGGCGGCATGGAAGCCACTGTGAGTTTTCTGAGCATGTGGAAAGAGTATTAGCTCTGGAGGCAGCCTTGCCCCAAATCCCACTTCCTCCTGATATTTATTACTCATGTGACCTATTTTGCCTTTCCAGGCCTCATCTTCCTCATCTGTAAAATGGGCGGAGGTGGATAATACCACTTCTCAGGTCCCATCTAGATTTATACTGTGTACAGGACGGTGTTGTAGGCATTTATATGTCAGCTGATGTTGCTGTTGTCATTCCAGTCATGTTCAACTCCTTGGGACCCCCTTTGGGGTTTTCTTGGCAGAGATACTGGAGCTATTTGCCATTTCCTTCTCTGGTTCATTTTACAAATGAGGAAACTGAGGCAAACGGGGTGAAGTGACTTGCCCAGGGTAACACAGTTAGTAAGTGTCTGAGGCAAGATTTGAACTCGAGAAGACTGCAGGTCCGGCTCTCTATATATACTGCATCACTTAGCTACCCCTTTATGTGTCAGACATTGGGTTAAAAGCAAAAAGGCAGTCCCTGCCCTCAAGATCTAACCTCACAACCTGACAGGGTAAACAACGATGCACAAATGAGTAAAGGATTCATCCAAATAAATGGGGTATAAGGGACAGCAGGAAGGCAGCAGGGCTCAGGGGAATCAGGAAAGGTAGAGTTTGAACTGGGACTTGAAGGAAGCCAGGAGAGCCAGGATGTGGAGAAGGAAGAGAATCACAAACTGGGGAACAACCAGCAAAAATGGTCGGTCAGAAGACCAACTGTCTGATGTGAGGGACAAGAAGGCCCATGTTGCTGAATCACAGAGTAACTGGGGATGAGGAGTGAGAAGACTAGGAACACTGGAGCGGTGTCCAGGTTAGGAGGGGCTTTGAATGCCAAGTGGAGGATTCTGCGTTTGATTCAGGAGGTGATAAGGAACCACAGGAATTTATTAAATTGGGGGTAAGAGGGTCAGATTTGCATTTTAGGAAGATCAGCTTGACAGCTGAATAGAAAATGGACTCAGGTGGGAGTAGCCCACAAAATGTTCTACTCTGGGAAAGTCACCCCCCCCCATCCTCATTATCAATCTGGTTGGGGGAGGGGGAGATAGAGGGAGAAAATGAACTAAATGAACTGGGCCTATGAACACACATGACACTGTTGCTGTCTTTAGACCCACATGATTAAGTCTTGATGACCTCAGGTTCTCGGGGCTTTTTCCTATGTCCTTGACAGTGGTCCCTTTTTTGTGCTTTAATAGGTCATTAGTAGTGACACACTCTCCATCATCCTGGTCTCCTCAGGTGTAAAAGAAACTACTCTAGTTACACAAAGGAATAAAGTGATGGTATAAACTGTGTAGATGACAAGGGTTACACAGCAATGAGGGGCTGGAGGGTTGTTCTGGCATCTCAAAAGTATTAAAAACCTGAGAATGAGACCTGTGGAGGATCTTTGGTGAATTCTGTCTAGAGGATATCCCAAAAAAACATGAATAAGGATTCCACAGAATTAGAAGGCATGCATGTTCCAGTTATGATTGACAATAATAAAGGAAGAATCCACAAAGATGGGCATCTAGGTAGCACAGTGTGTAGAGTGTCAATCAGGAAGACCTGAGTTCAAATCTGACCTAGATATGTGACCCTGGGCAAGTCACTTAACCCTATTTACCTCAGTTTCCTCATTTGTAAAATGAGCTAGAGAAGGAAATGGCAAATCATTCCAGCATCTTTGCCAAGAAAACCCCAGCTGAGGTCATGAAGAACTGGACACAACTGAAAACAACCCAACAATAGCCACAGACTCTGACTCCCCTACTCTTCCCACTGCACTGTGGGAAGCAGGAGTTTTGGGGATCACCAGTTCCAGATTCTTCCTAGGAAACCTAAGGATAATTTAATTTATATAATCATAGATTCAGAGCTAAAAGGTACCTTGGAAATCATCTAGTCACAGAGTCATAGATTTTGAAGTGGAAGGGGGTCCTCAAAGACCATGGAGTCCAGCCCCCTTATTTTATAAATATGGAACCTAAAACCTAAGGAAAGTAAGTGTTGTCCAAGGTCATAGGCAGGTAGAAAGAATCAGAGGTGAGATTTGAACCCAGGTTCTCTGACTCCAGAGCCAACATTTCTTACACTGCCCCTCCTAATGGCTCTATTTACCTCTCCCCTACTTTCTTGCCAGCAGTAACATCTCCCCTTTAACCGACTTTATAAAGGAACCCTGCAATTGTTAGCGACACAAAGACTTTTTTCTTATATTTTTTGACAGCCTAGTACAGATCAAGTGTTTAGCATGGGGTCAGGATGATCTGGGTTCAAATCCCAACTCTGACTCTTGCTAGCTATGTAACCCTGAACAAGATATTCATCTTATGCACTCAGAACAACTCTAGTCATGGATGGGCTGCTGTGATTAGAGGCAGTTCCCTAAACTACCTAAAATCACAGATCTGTCATGTATTCAATAACCATTATCATCTATATCCACAAATATTGATATATGAAATGAAGGATTCAGAGAAACATGGGGAAGATTTGTTCTCAACTGATGCGGAACAGATGAAGTAAAACTAGGAGAACAAGATACACAATACAATAATAACTCCATTAATTAATGTAAACTAAAATGTGTGACTATGTCATGTGACTACAATAATATAAACCAAAGGAATACTAAACATAGCTAACTATTGTAATGATGACTTTTGGACCTGGAGAAGAGACAAGGAAGCACTTTTCTCCTGTAGGGAAGTGTTGAGGGGGCTAGAGGAATAAAATGTTGTATATACTGACACATAAGGTCACTGTGTTACTTGGTTTTGCCTGGTTGTTTTTCTTTTTTTTACAAGGGAAGGCTCATTTTGGGGAGAGAGGTTAGAGGGACATCCAGAAATAACTGATTGTAAAAACAAAAGACATCAATAAAACTTATTTTTAAAAATAATTTTAAAATTAAACATAATAAAAATTCAGTACTCTTCTCCAAAGGAAACACGGTTATGTGTCTCTGGACTTGCCAGAGCCAGGGAACTGGGTAAACTCAGTACTGACATTTCTTCTGTGAAATTGCTCCCTTCCGAGCTGCTGTTCAGGCTGTTCTAGGCACCATGGCTGTGTGTGTGGGCGCTTTTGCATTCATTATCCAAGTAAGAGAAGAAATCAGGAGGGCTGTGTATAAATCCCCATGTGACATTTGTATTTATCACTGAGGAGAAGAGGATGGTGGAGAAGAGGAAAGCTGCAGCTAATTGTTCAGGAACCCCAGATTCAGAGAGGAAGGAAGAAGGTAAAGTGGAAAGGTCACCCATATCCTACCCAGAAACAGGAACAGTGACTTAGCCAGTTCATTCTGGGCTAACTCAGGGAGCTCACAGAATGTCAGAGCTGAGAAGGATTCTTGGGGATCCTTTTACAGATATGGGAGGCTGAGCATGACTTGGCCAAAGCTAGACTGGAGCTCTGAGGGTCATATCATGCCCCTGTCTCCTGAATGGGCTACCCTGAGCCCAAAGACACTGTGGGCAAACTAGAAACTAAGTACATAGATGGGTTACATCCTTGGAATGTCAAGGCTAGACTTGCTCAGCATCCTTGGGAATGTCTCTGAGAAATCCTTTGGGACTCAATATTCTGATCTACAAGGCAGGAATCAAGGAGGTCTGCCAGCCCCAGCACCACTTGCTGAACAGAGCTCTACTTCCCTTCATGGTCTGGGAGCTGTAATCTAGAGCACTGTTTCAGTTGCCGTCCAAAGGAAACAAATCCTGGCCATCTAGGTTGGCTATGAAGAATCAGGAACTAAGGAGACCAATAAAAACTTGAACGAATGCAAAGAGTTAGGTGCCAGTAAAACCATCATAATGGTTCTAGCAAACTCAGACCAACAGGGTCATCCAGAAGTCATTCTGTCCATTCCTCTGCCTCCAGGAGAAATAAATCACTAATGTGAGCTAGTGAAAAGTATTAATGCACTATGAACAAATTCTAAAATCTATATCAAAATGTGCCACCATCTCCCCAAGGATCATAGATCTAAACCTGGGGGGAGGCAGAGGGACATAACCCTCAGAGACCCTCTAGTTCAATCCCATCATTTTATTTTATTTTTTCATTTTAGGGATTGGGTCACCCAGGCTAGAAGTACAATGGCCACTCATGGTCCCAATCCTGATACTGATTGAATCCAAAGTTTCAATCTGTCCCATTTCTAATCTAGGTCTTTTTGCATCTCCTTAGGTAGCCTGGTGGCCCTCTGCTCCTTGGTTTCCCCATATTGGTGCTATACTTAGTTCAAACATCTCATTGGGATTAGTACAGCTCAAAGCTCTCAAACTCAAGTAATCCACCAGCCTCATGTGATTCTACTATCATACTCAACCAATGCCTTCATTTTACAGATAGAAAAACTGAGATTCAGGGGGTTATGCAGACTGACCATCGTCACACAGGTCACAATCATAAGAGATGGGGATCCACCTCAAGGCTGACTCCAACTCCTCCTCCTCTTCTTCCTCCTCCAGGAAAGAGTCAGTGCTCTTGCACTGTGCCACATTCTATCTTTGAACCTTCGTCATGACACACAAGAAGCCTTCAGTGATCACAAAACAAATACCCATGTGATGTGAAGAGAAAGAAAAGGAAAACTTTTCTAAAGGAAGAACGCTTCTTCACAGGCAGCTTCATTTCCATTGTTCAAGAGATACTCCTTCTACAGTCAATAACCTGGGCTGAATCTGGGCCAAGACAGAGATCTCCAGGTAATTTCAGTGGAGTAGCAGCCTCCGGATCACATCTAGCTCATCCCTCATCAATTTACCAGCAAAAATACTAAGCACCAACCAGCAGATCTTGGGTTGCAGGCTTGTGGCAATGCATTCCCCACCAAAGCACCACTGTGGATTACACCAGTCTCCAGATATAACATGTGTCACATTCGGCTCCAGGATTACACATACCCACTGTGGAATTTAAAGTAAAATACCTGTGGCTTCTTCAGCCGCACCTCCTGGCTCTGGTTACCATCAAGAGGCAAAACCATGATGAAGACTTGGAGGACAGCCAGTCCACCCAGCGGAATGCTGAATTCATCCTCCTGTCTGTTCATTCAGATCCTTGCTAGAGGATTGGATTGTGCCCTGCAGACACCCTCCTTAGCCCCATTTGGGGCTTCATTTAAACCAAACCAAACCAATAAGAACTGATGCATTTTTAAGGCCTGACTACAGGTAGTACCTTCCAGTTCAATTCGATAAACATTGTTGAAGCATCTGTCATTCATCAAGCATTGTGCTAGACACTGAAGATACAAAGGCTGAGGGGAAACACTCCCTGCCCTCAAGAACTTATAGTCTACTGGAAAAAAAACATATGCAAAGTGATTTCCAGAGCTAGAGAATATTAATAACTGAAGGAGGGAGGAAGAATGAGGAAAAATCTCATGTAGGAGATGGTACCTGGGTTGTGTACTGGAGGAAGCTCAGAATGAGAAGAACAGGAACAGGGAGGGAAGGGCCAGGTTGTTCTGCAGGAATGAAAGAGCTCCTGAGTTCTTCATGGGCACTTCCTTTCCCTTGCAGAAACAAGTTCCCACTGCCAGGTAACCGGCTTCATTCTCTGAAGTCCTCCAGGCATCCAAATCCCATGGCAGAGTGTCAAAGGTACCATCTCTCATTGTCGGGAAATTCTTTCTCTCTAACCTAACACCACGCATCAAATACAAATTTAGACCACATAGGATCATGGGATTTAGACATGGAAGAAACTTTAGGGCTCAATTCATTTAAATCCCTATTTAATGGGGGAGAGTTAAGGTCTAAGCAAGTAAAGTAACTTGCTTTCCACGTCACATAAATAATAAGGAGCAGAACTGGGTCTTGAACCCCCATCCTCTGACCTCAAATTCATTACTCGCCATCCTACTCTTTGCTTTACTACATTCACCCTGCTGCTCTGTCTGCTGGGATGATTGATGAGAGTAGCTAAGGTCCATAACCTTGGAGCAGCTAGCTGGCTCAGTGGATAGAATGTCAGGTATAGAATCAAAAAGACCTGAGTTCAAACCCATCCTACACACTTGCTAGCTGTGTGACCCTGGGCAAGCTGCTTAAGTCTGTTTGCCTCAGTTTCCACATCTGTAAAATGAGTTAGAAAAGGAAATTGCAAACCACTTCAATATCTTTGCCAAGAAAACCCCAAATGCACTCAGGAAGAGTCAAACACTACAAATATAACTGAACAAACAACAAAGGACAAATGTTTAAGGTTAAATAATTCTGATTCTGGGGTTCATTCTCAAGGTCATTCCACCCCTTGCATACCCTGGGACCTTCCATAAAATCATAGATCTAGGAGGGACCTCAGAGGCCATCAAAGTCACACATATGGAAACTGAGGTCCAGTGTAGAGTTTCAGTGACTGACCCAAGATGACACAGCCAATTCATCATGCTTTCCACTGAACCATGCTTCTCCCTCGTGTTTTAAATTGAGATAAGTGGTGTTGATACTTCATTACCCTGATTAAGCCTACATTCTGGAGGGGATCAATATGAATGCATTTCCACAGATACTGCTCAGGGCCCTGTGGATCTATCAATATCCAGATCCTTTAATTCTCACCAATTAAGGTAGCCCTTATTCTTCCTGGATCATTCGGTCCTTAATCTACTTAAACTAGAAGAAGGAAGAAAACCAAAGAGGATTTCCCAGAACTGCAAAACTGGGGAAGGACACGTAGATGGAGTTTCTATGAAGCTACCAGGAGCCCCTGATATGAATGAACTAGCCAAGGTCCTTAAGTGAAAGGTGTGCCCTCAGGCACCCTGCAGTCTTCTATTCAATATAACCAGTCTCCGCAAACCTATAGCCTCAGCCCACTCTAGCCTATAACCAGGAATAGCTTATCACCTTAGGTCAGCCAATGACACATCCTTGACATTTTTACAGAAATTACCTAGGATGGGCTAAAAGCTCAATATGAGCTAAAAATGTGACACCCAAAAAAAGCTAATTCAATCTTGGACTGCACTGAGAAGTGGTGGCCCCGAATGCAGGAAGAGATGGTGGTCCTGCTGTACCCTAACTTGGACCAACCGTGTCTGAAGCATTCCGCTCAGTTCTGGGAGCCACCATTCTAGAAACAATATTGACAAATAAGCTGGAGCGTGCAGAGGCAGGTAACCAGAAGAGTGAGTCAAGTCACACCAAGATTAGTTAAAGGAGTTGGAACAGGCTGCTAGGTTGCATAGTGGATAGAACATGGAACTTAGATCTGGGAAGACCTGAGTTCTAATCTTGACTCTGACAGTATCTGTGTAACTGTGAACGAGTCACTTGACATCTCTGCCTCATTTTTCCCTTTTATACAATTGCAGGGTTAGACTCAATGGCCTCTGAAATCCCTTCTGGTTCTAAATCCATAACCTTACTAACTTCAGATATTTAATTTAGGGAAATAAGACTCAGTCATATTCAAGTATCTGAAAGGCTATCCTGTGAAAAAGAGATTGATTTGATTTGCTTATTCCCAAAGGAAAAAACCAGGAGTGAGACCCGTTGAAGCAGCAGAAAGGAAAATTTTAGCTTAATATAATGGAAAACATCCTAACAATGAGACATCTATAAAAGTGGAATAGACAGTCTTGGAAGGTAGTGGGCTCCCTTGGCTAGAGATTGTCAAATAAAGGCTGAATCCCTTGAGGGAGAGGGGACAGTGGGGATTCCTACACAAATATGGGATGCACTTCACAGCCTCTGAGTTACTTTCTGTGAACCACCTCCCTATATCAAAAGAAAAACGGGAAAATGGGGAGACTTTCCCAGTTCAGGTCAGGCAACAGATTTGGAGGCAAATGAATCACAAGAAGGGAGGGAGTACCAATGAGCTAACTGTTCAGTTTTAGTGTGAACAATTATACCCCAAACATCAGCAAATGCTACAAGCCCAGACTCCGTTTATTGCTTGTTGATTGTCTAGAATTAAGAAGGTGATGGGAAAAATGCTAATAATAATAATAACAGATTAAATGTAAAAGTATGTGGTGTATACATTTGTTATCCCCCTCCAGAAAGTTGGTTGTTAAACATTAACCAGCACACCCCTAGAGAGGGGTCATGCTATGGGACTACAGAATCCTCACACATGTATAGCAGCTAAAAATTGCAGGGTCTCTAGATTCTGGCAGTGGAATAAGTAGGTGAGGCCCTTCTCAAAGTGGGATTTCACTTTTCAAAGGAGGAGCTAAATTCTTTCCAGTGTGTAGAGATCAGTGGTTGTCAACCTTCCTAATGCACCACCCTTTAACACAGTTCCTCATGTTGTAGTGACTCCAACCATAAAATTATTTTGTTGCTACTTCCTAACTGTAATTTTGCTGCTGTTATGAATCGTAATGTAAATATCTGATATGCAGGATATGTTTTCACGTCACAAATTGAACATAACACACAGGTTGAGAACCGCTGGTTGAAGAATCAGTATCACAGGAAGAAGCCCTAGAAGAGGCTGTGAATTGCATGTAACTTTCTATACCCTTTCTTCACCTCCTGGCACCCAATGTGGCTATTTGGGGAGATATGGACAGTTCATCCCCTTTCAGAAAAGTCAAAAAGCCGACCCTAGCCACTGCCTCCAATTGAGTTATGGAAGAATCTGAAGGATGACTTCCTTCTGTAACTCACGACTGACTTCTTCAAAGATTGAAAGAGACAGAAAATCTCAGGGGTAGATAACTGTCTATTGGATGAATAATATGTGAACTAACATATAATCATAAAATAAATTTATTATATTTTATATTTATTATATATTTATATATATATATAATCATAATAATTAAAATAAAATAATTGATTAATTTGTAATGCCACCAGGGTATAATTTATAAACACATGATCCTTCATTAACCATCTCCTCTGATGCTTCATTGGGGGCACTAGGTGTTTCTGTAAATACTAAGTCTATTCCAGCTGAACTTAAGTGCCCACAGGTAAGCCATGTTGATAAGGCTGATGAACAGACAGGTTCATCACCAGAAGGTTGACCGCCAAGTGAAGATACCATTTCACCGTCAGTGTCTACTCAGGTACAGCAGACTTGTGACCTGCATTTTGTGGAGAGAATGCCCACAAACACAAAATCCACATCCTTAAAATTGCTATTAAACAAGACCATTCATTCCATTGTAATACTTTGTTCAATAAAATTAAAGTTGCCAAATCTTGCCCACAAGTCCTCTTCTCCCAGTTTTCCACAGACAATGCCTCCGATGACACAACCTGAGAGTCAGTGCACTGTAGGACAAAGTGTGTTGTCTCTGAAGTCAGGAGACCTGCCCTCGAGGAACTCAAACATAATGGATTCGTTTATCTCTGTTGTTACCCGAGGTCACGTTCAGTTAGAAAATATCAGTCAGGATTTGAATTCACATCTTTCTGATTCTGATCCTAGCCCTGTAACCACTAACCTAGTCTGCATATACCTGCCCAAGAAATACTGGCTGGATGACTAATGCAGAAATATGTTTAATAGGACTGTATAGGTATAGCCCATATCAGACTGCCGGCTGTCTTGGAAAGAGGGGAGAGGACGGGGGATTTAGAACTCAAAATCTTATCAAAGTGAATATTGAAAACTAAACATAAATAAATAAATTTTTAAAAATAAAATAAATACCTGTTGGTTGATTAGTAAAAGAGCTTTGGGAAAAGGACATGCTAGTTTTCTCACAGCTGGATGCCACCTTAGTCCCAATCAGCTGTAGCATCCCCCCACCCCGATTCAGCATCTCTGACAAACTACACAGTGATTAGATGCCAAGCCCCACACTCCCCCTACACCCACATCCCCTTAGCCCCCGGCCATTCCTCTGCTCCCTTATTCAATTCCACTCCCCTTTGCAAGGCTGTGAAAGAACAGCAGTTGGCAAGAAGGCAGAAGAGGCCTCTCCTAGCATGGTCTCCAGGTGTTCAAGATGTGGTTGAATGAAGAAAAGCAAAGGGGCGGGGGAGGGAAGACAAAAAGAGAAAAGCCACACAATCAGCTAGCCTATGCCAAGTTTCCTCACTTTGATCTCAAAAAAAGACGGAGGAGGGGGGGAAGAGAGAGACAGAGAGAGACAGAGAGAGACAGAGACAGAGACAGAGACTGAGAGGGAGCAAAAGAGACAGAGAGACAGAGAGAGACAGAGAGAGAGAGGGAGAGACAGAGAGGATGGGGGAAGACACAGACAAAGACAGAGAGAGACAGAGAGAAGGAAAAAAATATTTTTTTAAAGTTCAGAACACTCCTTTGGGCAAAACTTCTCAAGGTGGGAGGGAGCTCCACCTTCCACCCCCTGGAGAACTGCTTGGCACTCTGTGAATTTCCAGACCTGGCCATATAGACTCTTCTCTCTGGAAATATGCCCCCATTCCTCTCTTTCCCATCCTCCACCCAACACACACCTGTTGTCATTTCCCTCCCCCTTCAGAGCATCGTCATCTGGATACACACCAGTCCACACTGCCTCCCTCCATGAAAGCAGCCTCCACCCCCAGGAAGGGAGCAGCACCATCTGCCCAAAGAGTCCCTTCCCTTCACGGAGAGCTCTGACGTCTCTCCCCATTTATTTGAATTTATTTATTTATGGAGGTAGCCATAATGAAAAGAGGCCTCAGTAGGCCAAGGATCCCGACAAAACTTGCTTCTTCAGTCCCAACTCTTTCTAAAACCCTGCTTTTCTCCAGAGTATCCCCTCCTCCCCCTTTCTACCATGGAAAGTCTGTGTGTTCTTAGGATTGGGAGTAGTAATCTTAATTATGTCTCAGAGCTTTGGCTGTGTTTGTCCAAAAACATACAGTGAAAAAAAAATGTGGTTTCCATTACAATATCACTGAGGGCCTTGTACTGGGTTTGGGATCATTAAGCGAGGGAAAAACAGGCTGCCGAGCCATGCCTTTCTGTCTTCCTCTTCTCCAAGTCCTCTGGTTTATTTTGAGACAGATAGCCTTAAAATAGTCTTTCAAATATGGAGCTTATTATCTCATCTAACAGATTTGACTTTACATGGACGCAGATTAAGAGCCCTATGCCAAGACTTTCTTCTCTCTTGGGCTTTCATGGAGGATACTCCCTCCCTGTTCTAGTCCTGAAAGCTAAAAACTCCATTCTCAGATACCACATCTGAGCCAGGCAGGGGGAAAGCTGGTGCCATTCCTAATTCCCCCCAGATTATTTTCCCAGTATAAGAAGTGATTGAGAAGGAAGGAAGGAGCATTGTCCCTCAGCCAGGGCTCTTAGAAACCAGGCCTTGTGAAGCTGGGACCCAGCCCGACTTCCACCAGTTCTGGCCAGCCCACATGCGCAAGCTAAGAGAAGCAGAATCTGACTGAATGGTAAACAATTTTATTTTCAATGAGGCTTTGAGTTCAAGCCACCCTGTGTGGGCTGAAGCTGAGCCTTCATCTATGACCCCATTTGACTCCAATTTCCCCTCCCAGAACCACTTTCTGACTGACTCCTGTTCCATTCTTATCATTCTTTTCAACATTCAAGTTAACTTTGCCTGGATCGCCCTCTCACCTCGCTGGTCCTCTGCCTGTCCAAATTCCACCTATCCTTCAAGGACACATTTCCTCTACCAAACGGTCCCTAATTATTGCAGCCCATAGTGAGGGTTGAAACGCAGGCTATTCCTTGCACTTACAGACTTTCCCCCTTGTACCTTACGTGGCACTTTGTTTCTGAACAAATTTCTTGGCAAATAGGGTTAACCAGGATTTGGTTCATAGCACTGCTATCTCTCTGTCTTGTTTATGGACTACTGGGCTTTACCATCTCCATATATCCCTTAAATGTCACTGTCTTCTCCAACGCTGCACCCTGAGGACCAACGGGCCTTGCTGTCCTGCATCTGAACCCAACTACATGTTCTGTGTCCCTCAGCCAGAAAGGAAGCTCTTTAAAAGTAGAAAGTGTCTCACTTTTATATCTGTCTTCATCATTTAGCACAATGCTTCACGCAAGGAAGATATGGGTTCAGATTCTACCCGCTGGAACTCAAAAACTTGTGGAACTGAATGTTGTAAACTAATAGTAAATAAATATTTTAAAAAAGAATTAGAAGGGGCCTTAGTAGCCATCTAGTCCAAGGACTACTCAGTAAAGGATTCCCACTCAATGCTCCTAGTCCATGGCTGTGTAGCTTATCTGCAGAGGCCTCCAGTGGGAAGGCATCCAATATCCTCCCCAGCAGATCAGTCCACTTTTGTATGGCTCTTTTTGTTACAAAGTTTTACCTTATGTCAGACTTAGATTTGCCTCTTGGCAACACCTATCCTGGTTCTTTTTTCTGGTTCTTCCCTCTGGGACCATACAGAATAAATCTAATCTCTCATCCACAAAACAAAAACACAACATTCTATCCTTGATAAATACTAGCTATGTATTATAGTAGTAGTGGTGGTATTAGTGGTAGTAGTAATGGTAGTAGTAGTAGTAGTAGTAGTAGTAGTAGTAGTAGTAGTGGTAATAGTAGTAGTAGTAGTAGTAGTAGTTGTAGTAGTGGTAGTAGTAGTAGTAGTAGCAGTGGTAGTAGTAGTAGTAGTGGTAGTAGTAGTGGTAGTAGTAGTAATAGCATCCTTTTTATTAATAATTCTCTAATAACACACTAAATAATATTAGCTCACATCTATACAGTATTTTAAGGTTTATAAAACAATTAAACATAATCTTTGATCCTCACAACCACCAGCAACCCTGAGAGGTATGTGTTATTATTATTCCCATTTGACAGATGAGGAAACTGAGGCTCAGAGAGGTACAGTGAGCACATCTAGAGTCACACAGTCAGTAAGCTTCTGAAGTAGGATTTGAACCCCGATCTCTCTGCCTCCAAGTCCAACATTCTAGCTATGACACCGCACATGCCTTTTCAGGGTGTGATACTTGTGTTGTTGATGCTTCACAGCCCTACTAGACTATAAGCTGCCTGGTGGCAGGAACCCATGTTTTGTCTTAATTTTTGTGACTCTCTCAGGGTCTAAGACATAGTCTGCTCCTACTATGGGCTCAGTATCTGTGTGCTGTTGTTATTATTATAAAACATAAACTGTTATGTACCATTTGGCACTTATGTGTACTGGTCTTATGTCCCCAGTTAGACTGTAAGGTCTTTGAGGGCAAGTACCATGTCCTACACCCCTCTATATCTTCCATTGAACCTTCCTGAACTCCTAGTCCATGTCCAGTAGTTCTTTGTTTATCGACGGGGGACTGAGTCTGTGTAGTATTAATTCACACTCTTTAGCTTGGACCCATTGACCAAAAGGCATTGACTTGGCATTCAATCCATTCCTTTTTCCTCTTGATCTCTCCATAGCTCCATCAAGGCAGACACTGTCTCAGCCTCCAGCTCCAAGCACAGCATCCTTCTCATAACATACCTTTTCTAAATGCCTGCCATGTCCAGTATTTGCTGCCTCCTATCACCAGACCTGCATGCTGGTCGACCCTCGTTCCTGGAATGCTAGAGTGTACCCCCTCCTAGCCTCACCTCTAGTTCCTGAGCTTCCGTCACAGCTCAGCTCACACAGCCCCTTTTATATTAAATCTTTCCGATCCCCATAGCTGCTAGTGCCTCCCCTCAAAAAAAAATTACCTGGCACTTATTTTGTGTGTGTTCATATCTGTACATTTTTTGTCTCTCCTCCAATAGAATATAAGCTCCTTGAGGGCAGGGACTATTTCACTTTAACTGAATACACCCCCCACCCCCTGCCTAGCACATAGCAAGCCCTTGTTAATATTTGCAGATCAATTGATTAATGCATCCATTTTTCTTGTCTTTCAATAATAGTCACTAGAGTTTTGTACTCTGTCAGTCACACTGGCTGGCTGCTTCATCTTCTCCATCATGGCTCCCTATGACTGACTCACATAATCTTTAGAGTCATTTATGATCAGGACATTTGGAGATGGCTCCACCTGAAGGCAGGATGGGCAGCCACTGAGGGAGTACCACTGAGACTAAGCCTCTTCCCCTAAGTCTTTGGGAAAAGTGCAGAAATGGAAACCCACCCCCCTACCCCACCATGGTACCTCTAGGCATACACATGTTCCCACTACCTTCGTGTCTACACAGACACACGCACAGACACACACAGACACGCACGCACACACAGATACACACAGACACATACACACACACACGCTGAAGCTGCCTTGGATTTTCTTTCATGCTATTTCAAACCCATCATGGGTACTGCAAAACAAGCTCCCTGGAAGGCATGTGAACTGAATTATTCCAGATGGGCCAGTGAGGAGGACAGGCCTGCCTGGGCTAGGAATATTGGAAAGAAGAAATAAACACCCACCCTCACAGGAGACAGTCCCATTTCTGTGACACATGGCTATTGAAAACACCCTCGTGTCTCCTCCAGCCCACACTCCTCTACCACCCCCTCCTGCCGCAGAGAAGATAACAAGAAGTCACATTTAAAGTGTGCGCTAAGATTCCAAAAAGTGCCTTCCATGTATTATCCCCCTTTATCCTAGGACAACCCTGGGAGGGAGGGACTGTTGTTGTCACCATTTTATGGGTGAGGAAACTGAGTCTCAGAGAGGTTAAGGGATCAGTGCTGTACCCACTGTGCCAGGCTGGAGATGGATGAGAGGGCTTCCAGTAAACCCTCCCTCATTTTCCCGATTCAACCTAATAAAATCTATATCCTGGCATCCTTTTTTCCAGTATCAGACTAAAAGATATCCTTACTCCAATCTGGGCCACCTTGACCTGTTTTTCCTTAGCTTTTCTCTTTAATTGACTCGTAGGTCCCCAAATGACCTCAAACCCAACATGACTAAAATGATGTCCTTTTAGTACCTGTCTCTAGCATCGACTGACTCTGAGCCTAAGTTTCTTCATCCATAAAATCGAGATTAAAAACACTTGTACTACTTATCTCAGAGGGTTGTTGAGAGGTAAGGATGATGTAAAGTAAGTTATTAATTAGTATTGCCCCAAAACATCCCTGCTTCTAGGCTTTAATATTCCTGTTATCATGACTTTTCACTGATACTCAGGATTGGAAAGCCCAAAGTAATCTCCCCTTTCACTCCCCTCATATGACATGACCCCTACATTTCAGCTAAAATGTCTCCTCAATAGCCCCTGAATATTCTGTCTTGTCCAACCACTCATTCAATCCTTAGTTCAACAAGTCTCTCTCATCCGTCCCTTCCTTTCCATTCCTTTGACCCCCTCTTCTATTCAGAATCTTATCAGCTCATGCCTAGAACAACCTTTTAACCCTGTAATCCGATTGTCTATCTGATTCATCCTTCTGCTAGATTCATCTCTGCTGTAATCAGTGGAAAGAGCTTCAATGTTGGAGTCAGAGGACCCAGGCAAAATCCCATGTCTGACAGTGGGTAACCCTAGGCAAGTCACCTCACTTCCTTAAAGCCCATTTTATGCATCTGGAAAAGAAGGCAGGGCTAGATGGTCTCTGAGGTCCACCCAAGCTATAAATCTATGTATCACTTCCATGTTCCAGGACCATCTCTGGCTCCCTATTGCCTGTGATAATAACAGCAAACATTTATATGATGTTTGCTATGTTTCAGGCACTGGGAAAGGTGTAATTTTACCTCATTTTACAGGTGGGGAATTGATGGAAAGAGATCAAATGACTTGCCCAAGGTCACACAGCTAGTAAGGGTCTAAGGCCAGATTTAAATTCACATCTTCCTCTCTTCCAGCCCAGTACTCCATCCACTGCACACCTAGCTGCTTCGAGAATAAAACTCACAAACAAACAAATCCAGTCATGATATTGCACAGCCCAGCTCAGGCTCATTTCCAGACTTCTTTCCCACTGCTCACCCTACCTGAGTCACATACTTCCGATAACTCTCGAGTGATTTCTGTACTTTTTGGACTGTGTCTGGATTTGTTGTCCTTGCCTGGAATGGCTTTGCTCCTGCTATTGACCTGGCCAAGTCCATCCCGTCCTCCAAGACTCAATTCAATTCCTTCTTCAGTCATGAGACCTCTTAGCTAGAGGAATTTCCATGGTCTCTGGACTCATGTACTCCTCTCTGCATCTCTCATTTGGCCAAAAAGCTATTATATTCCTTTTTATAAAGGCAGATAGCCCGAGATTAGGAATCAAGAACACTTAGGTTCAAATTTTGCTTCAGACACTTAGCTGTGTGACTCTGATCTGGCCTTAACTTCCCCGGCCTCAGCTTCCCCATCTGTAAAATGGGGATGATGATAACACCTGTATTACCAAGCTCCAATGAGACTACTATGTATTGTAAAGTGTTTTGTAACACTTAAAGTACTCTATTAATACAAGCTACTGTTATTGCTATATTTATTGTGATTTAATTTTCGGTAGTATTATAGAAACATAGAATGTCAGAACTGGAGCCTTAGAGGTCATTTACTCCGGTTTCAAAAACAAATGTTTCTGAAATTCTTGCTTCACATCGCCTACATTTCCCCTTCTATCCTTCCATTCCCCCTCGCAGAGAGCAACCTCATGTAAGAATATTTTTAAAAGATAAAAACAAAACTTACAAACGTGCAATATTCCACACCCGTTGACCTACCACCTCTGCAGAAGAGTGTGGAGCAGGGAGGGAACGTGTCTTCCCATCTCTTCTGGGGCCACGCTCCCCCTTTGAAGTCCTGCAGAATTCACTTTGCATGGTTTTCTGCCAACTCCTTCATTTTACAAATGAGGATGCGGAGGTCTGAAGTGGTTAAATGACTTTCCCAAGGGCTTTCTGCCTCGGATCCCATGTAGACTCTGTCCTCTGAAGGCCAATACCTGCTCTTCTACTCCTCATTACTGACAGTGCTTAGCAGAATGCTCCTGTGAAGCAGGTGTTCAATATGTAATTGTGGATTTCACTAAATTTGCCATGAATTGATTCCCCTGACAGGTTGAATTCTATCTCTTGTTCTTGTTTATTGGCACAATGGCCAGAGCTCCAAACCTAGAGTCAGAAAGAGTCAGAACTCTGTGAGTTCAAATCCAGTCTCAGACACTTACTAGCTATGTGACCCTGGGCAAGTCACTTAACCCCTTTTGCCTCGGTTCCTCATCTGTAAAATGAGCTGGAGAAGGAAATGGCAAACCACTCCAATAGCCTTGCCAAGAAAAATCCCAAATGGGGTCATGAAGAGTCAGACAGGACCAAAAGGGCTGAACAACAGTATGGCAGCAGCTTGGTGCCATGGGGGACTAGGCATAGGAAGTGTGGAAAGAGCACATGGTTTATTTATGAGTCAAATTCCACCTCAGAAGCTTAGTAGGTGTGTGACCTTGGACAAGTCATGTAAGCTCCTAGGGATTCAGATTCAGGTTCTTCATCTATAAAATGAAGGGGGCTGGATCAGATGGCTTCTGAATGTCCTTCAGTTCTAGAGCTGTGATCCTAAGTACTTAAACACAGAAGCCTCCATGGCAGCCCTGGGCTGTTTCACTGACTGTCTTTGGAGTCCCCTTTTCTCACTAGCAAAGTAGAAATGATAACCATCCTTACCCCACAAGGGATTTGTGATAAAAGTAAAGCGTAAAATGAAAGTGAGGCTGGCATTCCAAACTCAGAACAAACGTTAGAATGGAAAAATGACGTTCATTCTTGCAAGAAGCGTCCTTAATTCCCTAATTATGTTGAATAAGATTCATTTACACTATATTGACCATCAAGTACAATGACCTTAAGACCAGCAAACAGCCTAGGGGTTATATTTCTTTTAAGTTAAACTAAGCATTTCTTGCTTTTTTTTAACTTTAAAGGCAGCTGATGGTGGTGTACAGATAGAATACTAGGCATGGGGTCAGGAAGACCCGAGTTCAAATCTAATGTCAAATACTTCTTAGCCGCATGACACTGGGCAAGTCACTTACCCTCAGTCTCCTCAACTGTAAATGGGGGTAAAAAGAGAACCAACTCCAGGGTTGTTGTGAAGGTTAAACAAAATAATATTTACGAGGGGTTTAGTGCAATGCCTGGCACATAGTAGGCACAATGTAAATGCGTATTCCATTCTCATTTGCCATTTGCTTCTCCATTTCTTGATGACCGATGCTCTTCTTCAGCACCATAAAGAATGGCAGTGAAAAGACTGAGACCGGAGGCATGAAAAGGCATTTAGTGTTTACTATGTGTTAAGTGCTGGGGATGAAAACAGAAGAGTAATGTTTTTCTGCCCTCATGGAGCTTAAACTATAATCAAAGAAATAACGTGTCGAAAAAAAAAGGAATAAAGTGGTGGCTAGGGAGGAGAATTTTGGCTTGGAAAGTTACTGGGAGGGTTGGTGATAAGAACCATCGGGGCATATATTGGCATCCTTCCTAAGAACAATAACAGAGCTGATTTGCTTCTGCTTCCAGAACTGGAAGCAGGGAGGGGTGAAGGTCAGGGTAGAGAGAGGAGGGGTGGCAGGAAGAGGCGGCAGCAGGGCAGCTGGTCAGCCAGAGACGAAAGTGAAGCCCCACTGGGACTGGACCTACAGCTTGGTGGTGGTCGTTTTGTGGATTTGGCCAACCTTTGTGATCGCGTTTGGGATTTTCTTGACACAGGTACTAGAAGAGTGGTTTGCCATTTCCTTCTCCAGCCCATTTTATAGATAAGGAAATAGAGGCAAATAGGGTTCCACACTTGTTAAGTGTCTGAGGCTGAATTTGAACTGAGGGAGATGAATCTCCCTGACTCCAGGTTGGCACTCTATCCACTCCACCACCTAGTTGTCCAGGCACCTAGATGTAGGACTGAGGGTCCTACAGGCAGGTGAATCGGGAATGAAAAGGCTTAGTTTGGGACAGTCAGGGCAGCATGGAGGCTGTTAAGGAGAAATGAGCTAATGATAGATGGATAGATAGATAGATGGATAGATGGATAGATGGATGGATGGATGGATGGATGGATGGATGGATGGATGGATGGATGGATGGACAGATAGATAGACACACAGACAGGTAGACAGGTAGATAGATAGATAGATAGATAGATAGATAGATAGATAGATAGATAGATAGATAGATAGACACACAGACACACAGGCACACAGACAGACACACAGACATATATGTGGGTGTATATGAGAAGACACATGGAGGAGACAACAGAGAACTGCTCTTGGGTTCAAGTCCCAACTCAAAACATGCTGTCTCAGAGCCCTAGACAAGTCCTTCAATTTTCTTCATGACCCCAGGAAACTCCATAAGATGAGATCTGCATTAGTTAATCAGTTAATTGATTAATGATGATCTACATTAAGACAAAAAGTTTCTTCAACCAGTAGTTCTGTATATCAGTGAAAACAAATGTCTAGAAACAAAAGTGTGCATGTATGCGTGTGTGTGTGGTCCCTATCTACTTAAATCTGATTACTTACAAAATGGTTTTGCATTGCCCCACAATTTTTACTTTTACACACACACACACACACACACACACACACACACACACACCTGCACACATGTATTCCGGACCAGTGATTTCATTAGTATAGGGAATGCTGTATGATGTGGAAGCTTCCTCCTCTAATTTAGATTGGCTTCTGAATGACTTACAGTCTTAAAACCAACGGTTATTAACTTTTGTTTTGTGTCATAGACTCTTTTTGGCAGTTTGATGAAGCCTATCGATTTCTTCTCAGAATCATGGTTTTAAATGAATGAAATATAATATATTAGATTACAAAGAAAGTCAGTCATGGTGAAATATATTAACAAATATTTTTAAGTTAATAACTCGGTCTTAGCTATCTTAGGGGAAGGAGAAAGCTAGCTGCCTACCCAAGGTCACACAGCAGACGTCAGAAGCAGGACCTCTTCCTGACCCCTAGGCTAAGGCTCTACCCACCATTCCATTTAAGTTCATCAAATGGCTTAGATGAGAAAACAGAACGACAAGCCTGGATTTGGCCGTAAAGTGGAAGGACCTCGGGCTATGCTTTCCAAAGTGACGCCGGCCAAGCGGACATTCACTCTGTATGTCATTCATTCGTTCATACAACAACATTTACTGGGTGTGTCCCATGAGCTGGCTCAGCCTGGCTGGCAATTAAAAACTATTCTGCAAGCAAAATAAACTTACTAGCACAGTCAATAACTCATTTAACTAGAAACTGGATACAGGATGGGTGTGTACACCCCCAGATCGCTCCCACCACCCTTTACTTGGAGATGGCTACAGAAAGCACTTCCAGCAACTGTCCCCCATTAAACGTGGGGGGCAGGGGAACGCTGGGCATCCAAACTGACCAGAAGATCTGTTCAAACACCGCCTGCGCGAAACCTTCACACAAAAGAGAAAGGCTGCAGAGGTCACTTGGAAAGAATTTACATGTTAATTTTAGCCACGAAGTATCATAAACTAAGGGTGGGGACTGACCATTTTGTCAAATAATAAGGAATCTATTATCCGAGTGTCGGGTTTTGGCCATTAATCCATTCACTTGTTAACCTGTCATCTCCTGACCCATTTCCTACCTTTGTGCTTTGAACTCATAACAAAAATGCTATTTGGTCTTATATTTTATTTAGGCTTTTTCTACTGGCTAAGAGATCCAGAGGCTTTTGGAAATAGATGTTCTTGTCACTGTCTCTTTAAAGCTGGTGATTTTACAAACTCCTTCTGGATTACCCACAGCTTTTCTTTTCCAATAAAATACTTAGTCCAATCTAGCAAAATTTTATGCTTATATATACAGGCACACGTTTACATGTATGTGAATTGTATGAGCACACATACATGTGTATACATGCACACTATTTACACATGTGAGTGTGTGTGCAAATACATGTGCAGCTATGCCTGGGTATGTCCATGCATACACATGCAGGGTGTCCCAAAAGTCTTAGTACAGTTTTTAGCTCTCTATATACACAATACATGCGTGTGCCCATGTATGCAATGCACACATACAGATACATGAAAACACTACCGTCTGTGAGTAGAATATATGCCGACCCATGTGTATATGCATATGTGCGTGTGTTCACATACATCCATGTGTGTAGTACATTGTGCTTTACTTCCCGATGACTTCTGAAATTTCCTGTTTTCTCCCAAAGTGAAATTTCGCAGGAGACTCTTTCCCCTTCTAAACGCATTCCACTTTTAGCAGACAATTTCACTTTGTATTTTTATGGTGTCTGCTTCAAAGTGTTCTGACAGCCCATAGCACCATATGGAAGAGATCTAGTTGGTGAAAGTTCTGTAACATAAATAATGCATATACAGGGACAGCTAGGTGGCACAGTGAACAGAGCAACAGCCTTGGAATCAGGAGGACCTGAGTTCAAAGCTCATCTCAGATGGCTAGCTATGTGACCCTGGGCAAGTCACTTTAACCCCAATTGCCTCCAAAAGCAAAAAATATATAAAAATATATAACATAATATAACATAATATAATACAATATAATACATTATCAATAATAATAATACAATCAAGAGATCAGCCTGAAGGACCTTTCCTTCTATACGGGACAGAAATAAGAGCAATGTACTTCATACTGTATGGTTTCAGATGTTATTCCACATCCCTGGGGCTCAGTTTCTTCATCTATAAAGTGGAAGAGTCAGATTAAACGATCTCTGAGGTCACTTCCAGCTCTGGCATGAAATGATTCTGGTGTTCACAGAAGGCACACAATGCTAGGCTGTGGGATATCCTAGGTAAGGCATACCAGCCCCACATCATTTCAGCAAGTCAAACTTTTTGTCAAAATACCCCATTACATCAGGTCACTGAGCCGCCAACCTGGGGCTCTTTTCTAAAGATCAGGCTCTGCTTGGAAGGAGGCTCATCATCCCTTCGTAGGAGAGGGGATGCCAGGCAAGCTCTTTCCTCTTAAGTACGGTACTTAGACTTTCGGTAGTAGTCACCAGGTGATGATGCCTGGCTATGGGGGAGCATGGCTCTTGGCTCTTCTCTGAAATTGCCCAAAGGACTGATTCTCAGCTCCTGGTTGCTTACCACCTGCTCCTGCCTTTCCTGGCTGCTTATCTCAGGTAGGAGTTAATTGCCCCCTTAACAGACTCACCTTAATTGTGAACACTCCAGCTAGTTCCATTCTCTTCCCTATTAGCCACAGAGGCTTCCTAAGGCCAGAAACTATAGATCTTCTACACCTATAAGCATTCAATTAATATATTTGACTGACTGAGCTATTTCCATTAAACAAGCCAGAACAGTGCATCGGGAGGAGAACAGATTTGGAGCATGAAGATCTGGGGTTGAACCCATCTTTATAACCTTGGCATCAGTTTACCCATCTCTAAAAGGAGAACTGGACCAGGTTACTTTGAATATCCCTTCCTGCTCCAAGTCAATAATCCTAATTAGATATCTCCTAAGATACTGCCCTTCTTAGATGATCCTTTCTATGCCCAACTTGGTCATACAGAAATGACAGCTTCTCATGCCCAAAAAAGCCTTCAAGGACCATAGATCTAAAGATGGAAGGATGTGCTGGCTTCTTAAGCATCTTACTCACACTGAAGTTGATGCTGAAGTTAGGTTGTTGGTGACTTTGCACAGCCCTCCCTCACTTAAATCTAATTCACTTGCAAGTCATAGCATCACCTTCCTGATGTCAGGGTCCTCTTCGAGAAGGAAGGACAAACAGCAAGCAACCCTACAAGGTGCCATAGACTGAGCCCAGATGCACATCCATTAGAAATGGGACTCGCCATAGCCCAGCGAAAGCAGGTCAGGGAGGTCCCTGGAGGTGAGTCTGGAGGAAGAATCAGAAGATCCAGGCAGCCACCAGGAGCCCTCCCTTTTGCCTGCCTCCTTCAGTCAATCCCTGAGGACAGCAGCTCCTCCACTAGGGTTGCCTGTCTCCATTTCCATAGAGGCTGGGTATGTATAAGCCAGACACCTTCAACCTTCCTTTGCCTGTAGGCTGGCCCGTAACAGCAATTCATTAAGATGCTCATAAGCTTCGTTCCCCTCAAGAAAAAAATAATACAATGTTCTCCCTTAGCTCCCCTGTGAGGGACTAGAGACACTATGTACCTGCAGAAATGAAAGCTAGGTAGAAATGAAAACTAAAGCCTAGCAACTAAGGCCTTCTTCACCAAAAGGGCAGTAAGTTGTTTTACTGTCACAGAATTAGGGAAGAGATTATGGGAAGTTGGAAAAGGTCAATATGATCATCATTAATTCTCTGGACCCCTAGCATGCAGATACACTGTTTTAGACACAAGGCAACATCCTGCAACTGCCTGTCCCCATACTCTCATCACTACTCACCCAGCCCCCTCCTCCTCCATCTCTACCTTCTTCCACCCCCCCCCCTTTCTCTATACCCTTTGGAACCCACATTGCATCCTCAGAAGACGTTCTTTCATTCCGAATTCCTAGGATTTGGAGCTGGAGGGCTTCAATCCCATCTGTTATATGTATGACCTTGGGCAGATCACTTAACCCCTGTGGGCATCCATTTGCTCGCCTATATAACTTGAGGAGTTTGGAGTAACGGACTGACGTTAAAAGTTAATGTCCCTTCGGTTCTAAATCCATGACCCTGCATTTCCTTCCATAGAAACCCTCCTTTCCTCTGAGGATTCCCCTGTCCTAATTGTACTTTCCTTCTCACTCCTTGTCTCATTGAAAGGAAGCTGAGAATTGAGGTAATTGAATTGTTCATGTCGGGAGACTCAGTGACTTCCTGTGGATCATATGCCTGGGTAACCTGCTCTGTCTGAACTTTTCTGGGAAAGGAGAGGAAGCAACAGCCTAAGGCCTCAGACATTCTACCCAAAGCCCTACATAAACCACAGGCTCTCCTGGGCAGCTAGGTTGCCCAGGGGATAGAGCACCTGGCCTGGAGTTAGGAAGGCTCATTATCCTGAGTTCAAATCTGACCTCAGACATTTACTAGCTGTAACTCTGAGCAAGTCACTTAACCCTGTTTGCCTCAGTTTCCTCATCTGTAAAATGAGTTGAAGAAGGAAATAGCAAACCATTCCAGTATTTCATTCCAAACAACCACCACCACTCTGTTTTGCCTTAACAAGGGTTAAAGTCTTTAGCAAACCTCTAGAATAACTTAATAAGAACTTGACTTTGAAAAAGAACTCAGATCTTATCCAATCCCAAGCTAAAGCATGCATTCCTTCACAATATACCCAATAAGTAGCCATCTAGCCTCTAGTTAAAGACCTTATTTCTGAGCAACTCATTATCCAACAAGGAAGCCCATTTCATTTTTGGATAGTCCTTAACATTAGAAAGTTTTATGTTGAGCAGAGTTTTGCTGTCCATTAACTTCCACTTGTTGGTCCTATGGCTATGGAATCATAAAGTCAGAGTTGAAAGAGCTAGGGTCCTACTCCAACCAAGCTGAGGCAAGGGCATATTAAATTATTTAGAATCATAGATACAGAGATGGAAGAGATCTCAGACACCAGCTAGTCCAGCCTCCTTATTTCACAGCTGAGGAGACAGAGGTTGAGGAACTTGGCCAAGGTCACTCAGGTTGCAAAAAGGCAGAGGTAGGATTTGAACTCAGGCTCATACTACCTCCTAGGAAGACTATAGAATGATGCCCTCTTCAAAATCTATACTGAGCCATCTACATTGCCCCTGGAGTGAAGCCTGAGGGCATTCCAAAGCTCTGAATGACTTTGTATTCAAAGTGGGCAAGCCTACCAGTTTCTTCATGCCCAATAGGATGTTCATTAAAAGGCTCCAGAACCATAAATATGTAACACCACCCCCATCCCCACACACACTGTCCTCACTAACAAAAATATTAACATTCCCTGGCCTCCTGGTCTCTATCAGGCTGCTGGCAAGGAAGCAAATCAGTATAAACTCTTTCCCAGATCTCAAGTATTCAAGGATACCATGGACTACAGTTTTCTGGGCAGACCTCAGACACTGGAGAGAGACACAGAGACAGAGACAGACAGAGACAGACAGAGAACACACAACCTTCCCTCCACTGCAGTATCTACCTAAACTTTAACAAATGCCCTATGACCACACCAAGAGACTTCCAACCAATAAGTCGCTTCATTGGCTTTATTACCTTTGATAAGAAAAGTACTTGTCTGCGGAGCCAAGTTCAAGAATGCAGGTCCCTCTCCTTTCCTTCCCCTCCCAAGAAATCTTGCATTTAACTCAAATTCTCCCTGTTCATAAACTGCTGTAACAAATGAGAACTTCTGGGAAGCTGGGACACTTAGATCATAGGAGCCCTTATCAATCAGAGAAGAGAGGGCCTTGGACTAGATGGCCTCCGAGGACTCTGCCAGCTCTACGTTCTCCGATGAGCAGGTTACTATGAGCCTTACTATGAGCACATGAGCCTTACTATGCCTTGGTTTTCCCAGCATAAAGATAAGGAACTAGACGAGACAGTTCCTATTCCTTTCCACTCAGATCCTAGGATCATAAATTTTGAGATGGAAGGTGCTTTAGTGGCCATTGAATTCAACCCTTTCATTTTTACAGATAAGAAAACTGAGTTAGAAAGACCTGAATTTGATTCCTTCCTTAGACACTTACTATGAATGACCATAGGCAAGTCACTGAAACTTCAGTTTACTTGTGGGTCAGAGGAGGGAGTTAGTTTTGATGGACTCTGGCTCTAAATCTATAATCCTATAACTAGATAATCTCAAGGTCCTTTTCATCTCTAAATTCGTATGCTAATTCGCATGATCATATGCTAAGAATACCTTTTCTTAAACTACATACTTCATTCAGGCAGTGAATTAGAGCCTGGGGATGATGCCCTTTCATTCAAGCAAAATCAATTGGGGGTAAGTGGGAGTAATAGGAAAGGAAATTTCCCTTTGCAAAGTATTTGTTTACATAGGATATTCTGCACACAACTGGCCCTATGGGAAAACTCCAAATTTTGGGTAATGGCTCCCTACCTTGGGGCATGAGGCAGGAGATCCTCACTGACCACTGTGAGTGTCCTAGTACCCTAGGAGTGCAGGTAGAGAAGCTCGCCAGGCCCAGAAGCTACCAGGACTCCAAGAGAAGATATACATCGTACCCTTGGCCCGTCTTCCTCTCCACTAAATGGCAATAATGACAGCAATCAGAGCCTACATTTATATAGTACTTTATACTTTGTTTACACCTGCCATACAAGGTACATAGTGCAATTATATTGAGGCATCTAGGTGACATAATGGATAGACCACTGGGACCAGAGTCAGGAAAATCTAAGTTCAAATCCAGCCCCTCAGAAGCTTGCTAGCTGTATGACCCTGGGCGAGTCACTTAACCTCTATTTGCCTCAGTTCCTCATCTGTAAAATGGAGACCTACTGAAGAAGGAAAGGCAAACAACTCCAGAATCTTTGCCAAGAAAGCCCCATAAACAATGTCCATGGGGTGGTCTAAAGCTGGGCACAATTAAAGAAGAACAATTATATTATCCCGGTTTTCTTGATGGTAAAAATGAGGTTCGGAGACATTCCCCATCCATAGTCATGATAGTATGGGATTTAGAGGCGGATAGGGCCTTGTGTCCAACCAGAAACTGAGGCTTAGAGAACTGGATATGCCTTCACACAGGTTGGACAGAGTCACTCCACTAGGGAGTAGGGCCAGGACCCAAAACCAGCCTTTTTGGTAATGGGGGGGGGGGGGAACAGACGAGAGAGGCCGCAGGAAGGCCGATTGAACAGGAGAAACAGCTTCTTGGTAGTCAGAGCCACCCAACAGAGGACAGTGGGAAAAAGGCTCCCCATCCCCTGGAGCCTCCAAAGGGCAACTGGAAGACCAGTTGTTGAAGATAGAAAGCAGATGCCTGTTCATTTACAGGTTGGACTAAATGACCACTGAAATCCTTTCTGTGCTTCTACAACTCTAGACATAACATGCTTTCCCAGGGACTGGACCTGTCATTTCACTGATATGGGGGATCTCTCACTTAGGAGTTCCCTCTACCAATGCAGGTCGGCACCTTCTCTGCAACAGCATTTTCTGGACTACTGGGAGATTGCCCAAGCTCACTCCATGGGTATGTGTCAGAGACAGCGATGGAAACCAGATCTTCCTGACTTTGAAGTGAGCTCCCCCTCCTGCAATAGGCTTCCCTCTCTTGTTTTTCCCTTGCCCAGCCTCTTCCAGATCTTCCCTGACCTCTCCATCTCCCTCCCCCCACTCAGAGACCCCTTATTTCCACAAAAAGCCCACAAGCTTACAAATGATACGTTTTGACTCCCTGACTCTCAAAAGCAAGACAAACCAACAAGCATCCATCACATCCCTACTATGTGCCAAGCACTGGCCAGCTCTCCATCTAATACGTTATCCTGCCTCAAAAGTGAGGCCTTGAAAAAGAAAAAAGAAACCCAGCGCTTTGTCTTCATCTTACAAAGAAGGAAAAAGAAAACTGCTATTCCAGGGAATGATACTGGCCCAAACATCCTTGACCCTCTCCCAGTTAGAGAGGACACACTTGGCAATACTCGCAATGGATCCAGCCCAGGGTTTAGCCTAAGAACAAGGGCAAAGCCATCAACCAGGACTCCGCCGAATTCCCAGCTTAAAACAGTTTGTTTTGCCCCTCCCGGAGGCTGACAGAAACCAAATCATGCTCAAATCCTCACTCCCTGAATCAAAGCAAACTCTCCCAGTTTGTGAACAGACCTGCTCCTTTGGCTCCAGATGCTCCCTTGCTCTTAGAAAGGATTGTAACATTAGCCAGGAGGGATCTTTCTCTATTTTTTTTTCTTTTTTAAATAATGTTAGCAAAATGGCTTACTCTTTCTTCACAATCCAAGCAAACAGAGTTTTTCCGGCTGGCCTCAATCTTCCCCACCCCCACCCTTACAGCAAGATGTGGAGACCAGTTCTGGACCACTCAGAGGCAAGGCTGAACAGCTGCTGCCCACCAAGCCAGCGAGACGCACTTGGGGCCGCTCACCGGGTCCTGGGGAACACAATGTGTACTCTGTTCGCCTCTCTTCCCGTGTCTTCTCTTCTTTCTTGACCCTATCTCCTGCTTCTCTCCCCCCACTTTGAACTTGCAAATGGGGATAGGGGGTGCGCAGCACATTCCCGGTCAGATAGAGACATGATATGTGAATGTGGGGAGCAGTAAACATCTCTGAAGCCTTTCCTGCTCTTCTCTGAGGGATGACAGTGGCAGGCCAGTTCCTCAAAGCCATTGTTGTGGGTGGGGGGAGGCACCTTTCACATGGAAATATTGTTCAAGTTGGAGCCATCTGGGAAGGCCATTTGCATGGATTAGCAGAATGTGAAGCCCTTTAGCTGGTGTGGCAATCTCCCCCCACACACCCCAACTTACATAAAGCAGGATTCATCAATCTACTAACTCCTGCATTTCTATCAGCCTGCTAAACCATGTCTGGGCTTCGCCTGGTTTGTGCCCAATCAAATGGCAGCACATGCCCAGCTGGACTGTCCACGGGGCCCCTAAGACCCAGGCACTCTTGTATTAACAAACATTTGGTATCTCCAGGTGAGGTTTCAAAGCCCCAGCTCCTCTGCCTCTTTACACACCCTGATAACATCTACCAGCAACTACGGCCTTTATCAAAAAGACCACCTCTTCATACCATGAACTTACTGTGTGTCCTGGGGCAAGCAATTTTTCCTTTCTTGATGTCAGATTCCTCCACTATAAAATTAGACCATAGGTCTCTAAGGTTCCTAAGAGCTCAAAAAAATATTTTATTCCAGGACAACATTCCCAATTAATTCCATTTTTCCTCCAGCACTATCCCTGACACAAAAGGAATAGTATTTTGGAAAGAATCCTAGATTGAGGGCCAGAGGTCTCACATTCAAATCCTGACTCTGCCAGGGCCCACACTACCTGTGTAACCTTGGCCGTGAACTTTCAAATTCTAACTCTGCCATGGTGCCCACCTATATGAGCTCGAGCTCATATAAACTTAAGCTCTTTAGCCCTGATATTTCTCATCTGTAAAATGATGGAGTTGAAATGACTTCTAAGGTTGCTTCCAGCTCTAAATCTATGATTCCCCTTCCACTTCCTAAATGCTTTTGTAATTATTTCATTTTAATAGGTTTAGATATTAAGCGTAAATGTATGCTGTCTCCCCACTTAGTCTAATGGTTCTCCAAAGGCAGGCACTGTGTATCTCTTTGAGGGGAAAAAAGAACCGGTTAATGATTAGCGGCATGACCTTGCCTAAATCTTCATTTCCTTGAGCCCAGATTTTCTCATCTATAGAATGAAGAGGGTAGGTTTGGTAGATGTCTTAGGTCCATCTCAGCTCCAAGAGTCTATGAGCCTATAAGTCTAGATCTAAACCTTTCCCCTCCTTCCTCTCAGCAGGATTGATGGGTTTGGGGTAGGGGTAGGTACAGGGTTGACTCAAAATCCCAGAAAGAAAAATCCACTCCAACCATCTCTAAGCTTCGAAGTCCTTCCATTCTTCTGAAGCTTCACCTAGCACAATGCAATCCCCTGTACCACTGCTTTAAACGGTGCTGGACCATCTCCAATTGTCATGATCTATGTCTGGCTGCTGGACCCGGATGACTCTGGAGAAGAAAGTGGAGCTGGTGACTTTGCACAGCCCTGCCTCATTCAAATCCAGTTCACTTGTAAGTCATGGCATCACCTTCTCTATGTCATGGTCCTTTTTGAGAATGAAGGACAAACCACAAGCACAAGCACAGCTTTAAATGGCGCTTCACATATCAGGTCAGATGGAAGCCTGGAATAAACATCTAGCTTTGGGGGAAAACATCCCGTCATGGCACCCAGGACTAGCCCTAAAGAAAACTGTGAAATACATAGGAAGTCTTCCACATTCATGTAGAGGACCCTTCTTTTCTCTCCCTTAACAGGTGAACAGCCTCCTTGCCAAGATATACAAGATAAGGCTGCCAGTCTGCACCTTGACTATCCTGAACCTCTTGCTCCCATATCCACGGCCCTGCCTTCCTTGGTCCCCCAAGTTTTCAGACCTTTGCAACTTCTCTGATAACAAAATTTGCCTACCCAACATCACACTCCAAGAATCCCAAAATCTGAGGGTTGGAAGGTCTCTAATGTAATCTGGACTAAACAGAAATCCCCTTGGCAAAGGAACTGTCACCTGGGTGTTATGCTTTTTAGGAATTCAGTCTAAGATTTTATTGGCCCTTTGGGCAGCCATGTCACACTCTTAAGTGGAACTCACAGCTAGGTGGCAGTAGAGACGACTGGAGCCAAGAAGTCATTGATGTCATTTAATCTCTCTGTGCCTTGGCTTCCTCATCTGTAAAATAATACTTTATAGCATTTAAGACCCTTTCTAAATAAGGTCCCTCTAAATCTATAAGCCTAGGATCTTGGAAGAATTGATTCTCTTGAATAATTTTAATGTTCTTTTTGCAACTTTTTGTCATATTATTCACTTATTTATAAAAGCTCTTTCTTTAGAAGGAATAGCAAAAGGAGATAAACCAGTCAGTCTCCAGTTTAGGTTATCACAGAATCTGAATAAATGGATCTAAAGTAATAAGGATGTATCTACTGGATTTAGGGAAGATAAAGGCATTTCTGTCACTGAAGGCTATCTAAGAAGACTAAGAGGTCAATAGAAGACCTGTTGCTATGAACAAATAACCACTGCTTGATCCTCCATACCTCTCTTCTCCATGGCTCTATGAAATTCAAGTTCATAGTTAATCTTCCTCCAAAAGACCTGCGTTCAAGTTCTGACTCTGCCAATATCAGCTGTGTGACATTGGGCAAATCACACAAGTTCACTTAGTCTTAGCCTATGGCTGAATGTTGTCCTTTGTTCATGAAGAGGACCAAAATGCATCACTACGTTAGAGTCGAGTTACAGCATGTCCGACTGAGGCTGCTCAGATCAATACAAGCTCAGAACGTTCTACCACAGGTTGGACACAAATAGTCCATGTGAACATTTGGGGTGGATTCTCTATAGCTGCACATCATATATACACATGCATCATATTACAAAGTAGGCACTTAATGAATGAATGAATTTCCAATATGGAAAGAAAAGTCAAACTTAACTGGTCACTCCCTCTTACTCCCACATATTAGAAGCTCCAAAAAAGATTAAATCATGAAAACCTCTAGGCTATTTCTATCTCAGTCAAGTGTATAAACCCAAACCCCCAGGGAAAGTGAAGACCAGAGGGCCTTTTGGAGCAGCCCATAAAACCAAATGTGTCTCCCTCAAAGGCGAACAAGCAATAAGCTTAAAGAGGGTTCTTTGTTTATTTGTTCAGTTGTAGCCAACTCTTCCATAACCCCATTTGAGGTTTTCTTGGCAAAGATTACTGGAGTGGTTTTCCTTTCTACTAAGGAAAACAAGGTGAAGTGACTTGTCCAGGGTCGCAGCTAGTAAGTGGGAAGGAATTTGAACTTGGGTCTTCCTGGCACTCTATGTACTGCACCACCTACCTGCCTCTCTATACCTTTTCTAGAAAGTCTCAAATAGGAAACAATATTAGAGATGCCACAGGTCACTTTAAAATCCAATTCACCTCAATTGCCTAGGAATGATTTCATGTCCCAGTAATGATGCTCAGATCTGAGTCTGAAAAGGGAGATTATAAGTCATCTATTCCAACCTTTTTCCTTATTCAGGAACCTCCTCCACAACTTCCCAGAGAGCTAGTCACGTGTTCTCTCCTTGAATGTCTAGTGATAGGGAACTTACCAGTCTCTTCCAGAGTCTCTTCCAGACAGTTCTACTTGGCCAGGCAGTTTTTCCTTAAATTGAGCTGAAATATACTTCTAACATTTCTACCTATTGGTCTTTCTTCAAAGCAATGAAGAAAAAACCTATTACCTCTTCCACATAGTCCTTCAGACATCTGAAGACAGCTATCACTGCAGAAACAGCATCAGATAGGAGGAAGGAGACTAGTGGAAGCCCTCAGTTCATAGAATCACAGAATCACAGAAGTAGAAGGAACTTTCCCTAAAACCGGGAATCCTCAACAGACACAGCTCTGTCACTAACTAGTTACTATGGCCCCTGAGGATAGAGTGAGGCTGGTGACTTTGCACTGCCGTGCCTCACTTAAATCCAATTCACTTATGTAAGTTATAACAATTACGTTCCCAATGCCATAGTCCTCTTGGAGAACAAAGAACAAACCACAACAACAATGAGAGTTTGGACAACCTACCTTTCTTCCCTGGGTCTTAGTTTCCTCATCTGTAAAGTGAAGGGTTTGGGCTGATTTGATATTCCACAAGTCAGAAAACTCCAGGTAATTCTAATCCCTTCTTTTCTTCCATTTCTGTCTTCCATTTTCATCTGTGACAAGATTCTTGACCGGGATTCACAGACAGATTTCAGGGTGTGTGAAGTTGGATGGGGAAAAAAAATTACACCTTTCTTTTCACTAACCTTTAAGTAAAATTTAGCATTTTGCTCCAATTGTTTAAAAATATCATTCTGAGAAAGGATTTGCCAGACTGCTACAAGGATCCATGACAACCCGCTCCCCCGCCCCCGCAGAAGATTAAAGACCATAGTAGTTAGGGTCAGAAAGAACTCGAAAGGTCATCTCGTCTGAACCCCTTCTCATGGGATTCCCAGGACACAGTCTCCCAGTTAGAAAACACTTTTATAGGTTTATGGGACCATAGTAATTAAGGTTTCAGAGGCACTTTAAGAGTCATCCAGTCCAACCCCTTCTTAAGGAATTTCTATGAAATTATCTCCCAATTAGAAAATCCTTTATTACATATTTATCATTTTTATTATATCAGTTTACAAGTTACAAGGTTTGGAGTTCATGTTTCACTAGACATTTTTGGGATGGTTTGTCATCTATAGTGTTCCTCACCTAGATTCTTGGTTTTTTATATGGGGTGAAGGAAAGTGGGAGGAGCAGATTATGGTCTAAAGAGACAGTCTTATCACCACTCCCTCTGTAAATGAATGGAGGGTCAGCAGTTGGCAGCCTGTAGGGGCAGAAGGGAGGCACCTGAAGAGGGGAGCAGCAGGTACCGCAGATGTCTCCTCCCCAAAGACAGCTGCAGAGAGGAGGCATTGAACATCTGGGCCCCGAGTAGGGGTGAGCTCAGGCTTCAGCCCAGGTCCCTTCTATGATGCCCAGCCTTTCCAAAGGCTTCAGGGCATTCTGATCAGGAGTCCTACGCTCCTCCCAGTTCTTGTATGTTCTCTGTTAATTTGGGAGGTCCCCAGAAAACCCCAGAACTGCACGTGTTGTAACTAAAAACACTGTACATAAACAAAGCCAGCCCCTTGGCTCCCTCAGGGAGTAATTGTCTAAGAATGCTTCTTTTCTTTCGGTTTGGTGAAGAAGGGGAGACAGATGCACCAAGACCACGTGGAGCTCATCTTGAAAGCATTAATTTTTCCAAACACTGGTGTGCGGCTTGGGCGAATTTTCAGAGCATCAGGAAGCAGCTGGGGAGCAGTCATGACTTCCAGCCTTGTGTCAGAGCCTCTGCTTGCATGGAACAGCCATGGTAGAAAACAGAGGTTAGTGGAAGGAGCATCAGACCAGGAAATAGGGAAAATTGAGTTTTAGTCCTGACTGCCACCAACTGACCATGTGATTTTGGACAAATCATGCTCCATGATTTCCTGCTCCCACACCTTTGTCACATCATTTGCCATGCTCAGAATATCCTTCCCTCCTCAACCTCTTGCCTACATTCTTCCACCATTGAAACGCCACCCATCCTTTTAAAAGTTTTTACTTTACTGATACATTTTGTTTTTATTCAATAGAATATTTCCTAGCAAATATTCAAACAAACACCTTACAAATATATTTCCTTCATCTGTTTGGTTTTTTGAGGCAATCAGGGGTTAAATGGCTTGTCCAGGGCCACACAGCTAGAAAGTATCTGGGGTCAGATTTGAACTCAGGTCCTCCTGACTCCAGGGTCTGTGTGCTACCCTATTTCTTGGAGTTTGTTTCCTTGTTTTGTCAGTCAGTCAACAAGTAGTCATTCATGACTAGTTCATCTGGATCATAGACTGCATGGAAGAGAGTAAAATGTAAAAAGAATGAACAATCAGGAAGGGGGCTGAGATATGAACAATTGTGAAGAAAAGGCAGAGGAAAGCCAGCACAAGCAAAGCCGTGTCTTCTTCAGGGATTCTAGTGGATGGTGTGACCCTCTGGCCAAGGTGAGCCAGGGCTCCTCCTTTACACTGTACCGACATGCCTGGGGCTGCTTCAGGCTTGCACTTCGTCAATCCACTGAGGATGCTTACAACTATTGACCATGGAATGTTAAGGCTAAAAGGAGACTTAGGGTTCATCTAGTACAACTGCCTTATTTTACAGATGTCCTGATTTTCAGGGAAGAAAAGGAAGGACGGTAGAGTCTGTAAACTATAGGTTGGTGGATTTAGATTTGATTCCTGGCAAAATCCTAGAACATTGACTGAGTGGTGTGTGAGCAATTAGGGAGGGAAGCTGTGCCAAAGAGTTTATAGTTGATGCTGAAGGTAATAAAAGAGCTCCTGGAGCACACTGAGTAGGGGGGAGGAGGGAGAAGACGTGGTCACATCTAACTAACTTTGACCACACAGTACTACTATTGACTAGTGTATCTGATCAAAAATGTTGGACCTCCTCAAGTTGACTTTATTTACATTGTTGTGGTCAGTGTATACATCGTTATTTGGTTCTGTTTTCCTCATTCCACATCACCTTACGTAAACCTTCCCATGCTTCACTGACTTCTTCCTATTTACCATTCTTTCCATTGCAGTGATATTCCATTATATTCCTGTAGCATAATTTGTTCAGCCAGACCCCACTCATTGGGCACAGATCTTGTTTCAAGCTGTTTACTGCCACAAGTAATGCTACCATGAACTTTTTTGTACTTGTGACCTTCTTGTTGTTATCATCCCCCTCGAATCTTGGGGTTCAAAGGGTATAAATAATCTAAACACCTTGCAGCAAATGGTTTTCCAGAAGAGTTGAAGCAATTCACAGCTTGGCTAGTGGTGAATTAACATGTCGATCTTCCCACAGTCCTTCCAACAATGAGTCTTAACATCTCTGCCAGTTTAGTGGGTGTGGGGTGCCACTTTAATCTAACTATTCTTCAAAGTCGAACTCAAAAATCATCTCCTTCAGGAAGTGCCCTTAATACTTTTTGTCCTGTGAACTCTCATAGCACTTTGCTCATACTTTTCTTAGACAGCCTTTGTATATCTGTTTATATATCTAATATTACCTACTAGACTAAAAGCTCATGAAAGTTAAGACTCTGTCTTACTCATCTTTATATATTCCTAATAATAAGTGCTCAGTAAATGTGTTTGAAAACTAAAAGTGAATCTCGTTGAACTCTAAGGACCCCAGTTTCATAACATCCCTGAATCTGAGTTATAGGGGACTTCAGAAGCCACCGTCGAACCATCTCTGAATAAGAATCGTTCTGTCACTGGTAAATGGTCATCCAACCATTCCCTGATGGAAGGTTTCCATTGATGAATGAATGTATAATATGGAGTAAAAGTTCTATGTTTCTATGTCCAAATTATGAGGCCAAGTAGGACGGGTCTATTTTTCTATGTGACAGTACTTCAGATATTGAATATTGTTATCATTCCCCCCCCCAAATACTCTATTCTCCCTGCTAAATATCCCTGGATGGTTTGATTGGTATTCTTAGAGAATGGTCATGGGATCATAGATTTAGAATAGGCTGGCACCTCAGAGACCATCTAGCCCAACTTTACACATAAGGAATCTGAAGGTAAGTGATTTGCCCAAGATTATGCAGGTAGCAAGAGTCAGAGGCAAGGACCCTTTCCAGATCCCATGTTCTTTCCAATGTACCCTGCCATCCCCTAACCATCCAGCTAGTCAACCACTAGACAGTCTCCATCTCCAAAGTTTATCCTACAACATGGTGCCCAGAACTGAACACAGTCCTCCAGAGGTGGCCCAGACAGGAAATAACAGAAGAAGACTAATGGCCCCCTTGTCCAGGATGATATATAGTTCTTAATGCATCTTGGAATAGCAATAACTCTTCTGATTTCCATATTATTCATTTTAAGCCTATATTCTACTAAAGCTCAGATTTTTTTTCAATTCAAACTGTAATCTAGTCACATTTATCTAACTTTTAAAGTGGATTTTTGTAATCTAATGGAATTCTATATGACCATGCCACATGAATACCAATTGTAAGAACTAGGATGTTTAGCAGAGATTAAAAAAAAGAGTAAAGGGGTGGGGGAGGAGAGAAGCATGAAAACAAATATAGACATTACATTATTTTTCATCAAAATTATGACTGATGCAACTCCTAATGATAAAACTCCCTCTATCAATGTAAATCAGTACTTTTCTGAAATGCATACCCTTAGAAAGTTATCTGGCTTAGAGAGTTGGTTGGCAGGATAAGTGACTTGTCCAAGGTCACCAAATCAGTATATCAGGGCTTCCTGACTCCAAGGCTAGTTTCCTAACCCTTATGCCATGCTGCACATTACATTTATCCCTGCTAAATTTCATTTTTATTTAAATTAAGCTTATTTTTCTAGCCTGTTGAAATCTTATGTCCTCCAACTCTGTCTTTCAGTGTGTCAGGTCTGCCTCCCAGATTTATGTTTCCTGCAAATATAAGCATTCCATAGAAGTCATCAATGAAAATTCTGATCTGAACAAAGCCATGGACAGCTCCATGCCTTCTAGAGAATGCTTTTGAAGTTGACACTGATCTATTAATGACTACGGTTTGGATTTAGTTATTAAAACAGTTCTGAATCTGTCATCTCATCCAGATCTCTCTATCTTATCCAGAGGGATGACTGTCAAACACTTTGGTGAAATCTAGGGAAGTGATATCTTCAGCCGTCCCTTTATCTACCAGTCTAGTTACACTGTCAAAGGAAATGAAGTTAATCTGGTCTAACATGTTCTTAATGAAGCCATGATGTCTCTTACTGATCACTGCTTCCTTCCTTAATTGAATACAAACACCCCTTCAAATATATGTTCTATAACTTTGCCAGGATTCAAAGTCAAGTTCATTAACCTATATTTTTACAGGCTCTACCCTCTTCCCTTTTTTTCTGAAAATCAGGACATCTTTGAGATATGGTATTTGGATTAGATGAGCTCCCCTTATAGCTTGACTATTTCATGGTGCATGATTCCAAATTTCTTCAGTGGATGGACCAAGTGCAAAGCCACCTTAGATCCAGATGCACAATGTAGAGAAGGATTCCTGGATGACACTTGCAAGAGTGTTCCACAGACCACTAGGCAAAAAAGATAAGAAGCTAGTCTGCTGGGTTTCCTATGCTTTTTTAAAGTGGAATGAATGGAAACACAGCCAAAAGGTGGCTTTGGGAACCCTTATTTCACTCACTCTGTAAGGGCAGCTTTTGATGTTTTGCACCAATGGAAATCAAGATTATTCTACCATCCTCCTTCTTCACCTCCATAAAATATAGGGCTCCATAGTGGAAAGTGCTTCAGTGACTAGAAAAGGAGCCACTTCTTCCTTTGTCAGACAAGTATAGTCTGGAGTAAAGTCAAAAACCTTGGGCTATAACTCAAGGGATCTAAGTTCTTCATTGTTGTTTGTTGTTGAGTGGTTTCAGTCATGTCTGACTCTTTGTGGCCCCATTTGGGGTTTTCTTGGTAAAGATACCGAAATGGCTTGCCATTTCCTTCTCTAGATCATTTAACAAATGATGAACTGAGGCAAACAGGGGAATGTGACTCACCCAGGTTCACACAGCTAGTAAGTGTCTGAGGCCAGATTTGAACTCAGGAAGATGAGTGTTCTGACTTCAGGCCAGGCACTCTCTCCACTGTGCCACCCAGCTACCCACTGGCTGTCTAGTGATATAATGGCTAGTCTAGCCATTAGATTTTTCTGTAACTTTAGGCAACTCACATCCCACCATTAGTTCTCAGTTTTCTCATCTGTAAAATAAGGAGAAATTGACCAGATCAACTCCAAGGTTCTTTCGTTTCTAACAGTCTATGAATTTCCTGCTAAGGTGTTAGAGACAGACATACTTATACTCATGCTCATATTCTGTGCTTGCCACTATATTCATAACCATATGTTTGATCAGAGTTACCTAAAGTTATTAAATACTCCAAAGAGCGATGAATTTGTTGCCATTTTTCTTCCCAAAATTATAATCCACAACCAATATGCTGATAACTATGGCATATCTGAGTGCTATAAATGATAGTATTTCAAACTGGCTGCCATCTAATCCAAATGAATAATTATGTATTAAATGCCTGTTATGGAGAAAGCATCATGCTGAGTACTGGAGTACAAAGAGAAAAAACCAAACAAACAAAAAGATAGGTCTTGACCCCCAAGAGTTTATATTCTGTTAGAATCACCAAACTCTCTATAATTTATAAGAATTCTCATTGGAAAGCAATACCCTCTGCCCATTTCCCTCAGCTCTTCTCAGAACTTCACACACACTCTCTCTCTCTCTCTCTCTCTCTCTCTCTCTCTCTCTCTCTCTCTCTCTCTCTCTCTCTTTCTCTCTCTCATACACACACACACACACACACACACAGATTTAGTCCTTCTATTCATCCTTGCTCTGTCTCCAGACCTCTTGTGAGCACACGGCCTGGGTTAACTTAATGTAGGTCTTCCTCACAACCAAAAAGGTCTGAGTACCTGGGGGTAAAGACTCCCTTAGGACCCCAAGACCTCAAAGATGCCCTCTTCTGAGGTCACATGGAGAAATGATTTCTTAACTACAGGCTTAGGAAGGGGATGGAGGGAATAAACATTTATGTAGTGCCAACTACACAGCAGGCACTGTACTAAACATTTTTTACACAAAGTTTTATACAAATTATTTCATCTGCTCCTCACAATCACTGTGGGAGGTAGGTGTCATTGTTAATCCCATGTTTACAATTAGAGGAATTGAGGCAGACAGAAATTAAATGACTTGCCCCAGAATCACCCAGCTAGTAAGTATCTAAGGTCAGATTTGAATTAGGGTCTTCCTGATGCCGAGCCCAGAGCTCTACCCACTGTACTGGGCCTCCCCTGATGGCAGACAGTGCAGACACCCAATCAGGTAAGCCCACTGCAGCTGACAACTCTGGAATTCTAAACCCAGTACTAACCATCAACCTTGGCTTCCCAAGTACTTGGGAATACAGGCATGAGTCACCTGGCATGGCATTAAAAAAATGTTTTGAAGAAATTCATGGCACTAAAAGAACTTATATTTCTCTCTCTCTGTCAC
>CM053596.1:254809703-254824664 GCA_028646575.1 Pseudocheirus occidentalis
CTCTCTCTCTCTCTCTCTCTCTCTCTCTCTCTCTCTCTCTCTCTCTCTCTCTCTCTCTCTCTCTCTCTCTCTCTCTCTCTCTCTCTCTCTCTCTCTCTCTCTCTCTCTCTCTCCCCCCTTTTCCCTCTCCTCCCAGCCAAATAAATGTCAACTGTTGGGCTTTGGAGAACATCCATTTGGATGCAATTTTGCCAAAAACCTTCAAAAGCTCAGACTCACAGAAAAAAATTAAGAAACACAATTTCTACTTATAGCAAGAAAAAAACTGAAGCAACTTTTCCCTTGGAGATTACATCATAGGGACCTGAGGTTATGTTTTCCATCCCAATTTCCAAAAAAAAAAGTGAAAGACAGAGAGACCAAGTAGGAATTTTTCCTCAATGAAAAATATGAGTACATCCGCTTTGGCACAGCATAGTAGTATAAAGGGTATCAAGTGCTTTCTCTACAACAACCTCATGAAGCAAGTAACATAAATACTATTATTCCCATTTTATAGATGAGGAAACTGAGTTTCAGAGAGATGAAGTAGTTTGCCCAAAGTCTAGTATGTATGTCAAACCCAGGTTGTCTCACTCCAAAACTCATAAGAGGCCTTTCCACCACCCTGTACCGGCTCTCCTCTCTCCTTGGCCATCTATAACACTACTCCTGTGAACACAGGTATTTAGGGTCACCAAAGGAAAGAGAAGGGGAGTCACTGAATAAGCACAGAGAACAGTGCAGTTGGGGATACTCCCACCCAAACATCTGCACTGCTGAGGAATATTCTCAGAGCAGGCCAGGACTGCCACCACCAGGGAGGGGTACAGTAAGAAATCAATGAGCCACATATGGACTCCCCATCTGCTCTATGTGATGTAATGTATTCCAAAACAAAATAAAAATAATTTTTGTATTCGCTTCCCAGAACCATCACCACAACGGGGCATTTGAGGCCATCGCCCAATATGGAGAAAACTGGTCCCCAAATGGAAACAACTAGCTCCTCTTTCTCCTGTCTCCCCTTCCCAAGCAGTCGGTCCCAGTTCTTTACAAAGTGTGTAGGCCAACTCTAAGCATCAGTCTGAGGCTTAGGTAGTGTTCATAGCTGTTACATCATTGTGGTCCAAGATGCTGCCTGGGATCTTCTTCTCATATTGAATCAGCTGAGAGAAAGAGAGTAGAAAAATGTGTCTAAGATCTCCTATCTTGTTAGGTGATGGAGCTCTCAGTCATCATAGGCCACTGAATCATGGCAGAACAACCATAAAAATCACCAGTGGCTAACTTGACCGACAGACAGTTCATCTGACCAGTGACATTGGTAGAAAGAGGGTGAGACTCATCTTTGGCATTGCTCCCTGCTAGGGGTATTAGTGGTACAAAATGTCTGCACATGCCCCCATATCTATCCTGTTGCATCCCACTACTCTCTTGGATACCCAAAAAGAAAACATGAAGAAAAAAGAGATGTAGCAACTTAAAGTTGACAACAGAAATTATCCTTTCACTGAGAGAGCCATGGTATTTGTGTGTGTATCTGAAAGTACATATGCATGAATATATTATCTACATTATATATCTATATTAATTATATATATTAATATATATCTATATTAAACATTAAAGTCTTCAATAGGAGCTATTGTGAATGATTTATTCTATGAAGATCATATTTGCTTTACAGCAACCTCTTTTCCCTTTGTGATTGTATTACTAGGTTGGGCAATCAGGAAATAGTACAATTGGCTTAAGTAGCTTGATTTTAGTAAAACTTGTGGGGAAAAATCCCCTATGAGATTTTGTGGATAAGAGGATGAAATACGGTCTGGTGAAGCTAATTCTGGGGTGCCTGAATCACCATTCAGCAATCATTCATTCCACAAGCACCATGGTAGGCACTAGGGTACAGAAACAGCTACAACATGGACACTGCTTTCCAGAAATCAGTTAAGTGAAGTGGGGGCAAATGTGTATGTGGCACCAGAGTGTGATACAAGAGAAAGCATCGTAAGTACAAAAACAAGTCAAAATAAAGAATGGTGAGAAATTTGGAAAGGACACCAACACATTCCCACAGAGTGGGAATTCTCCAAAGTGCCCAATGATGACTTTGTATCAGCTGAGAAGGCCATGTCCAGCAGAGTGCCACATGACTCTGTGGTTCTGTCTGGTCCAACGACTGCGTCAATGCTTTGGATGAAGATATACGAGTATGCTTAGGACATCTGCAAATGGCCCAGATCAAGGAAGAAGAGAACCTCAGAATTTCAGAACCGGTAGGTGCCCCCCCAAGAGGTCAATTAGTCCAACTCTTACCTTTATTAGGAATATCCTCTATATTATCCCCAACATGTGGTCTTTGGACTTCTGATTGAAAGCCTCTGGCAATGAGAAACTCATTGCATCTCTAATCAGTCTGTTCCTCTTTTGGACGACCCTAATTGCTAGAACCATTTCCTTATATGGAGCTGAAAACTGTCCCTCTTCTACCATCACTCCTAATTCTTTCTTCTGGGACCAAGCAAAACAAGCCTAATCCCTCTTCCACATGACAGACCTTCAAATATCTCAAGACAGACATCATGTGCACTCCCCCCGAAAACCGCCAAGTCTTCATTTCTCCAAGCTAACCATCCTGAGTTACTTCAACTAATTCTTACATGGCAGAGTTTCAAATCCACTCACCACCCTGGTTACTCTCTTCTGAATGCAGTCCAGCTTGTTAATGTCCTTCCTAAAATGCAGTGCCCAGAACTAAACACAATACTGTACTCCAGATGTAGTCTGACTGAGAGACTCTTTCTGGAGCCTGTGCTTCTCTTAAAAGCAGAGGAAGATCAAGCCATCTTTTCTGGCGTCCATATCACACTGCTGACTCATATTAAGCTTTCAGGCCAAGAAAACCCTCAGGCCAAAATAAAGATTCAAAATTATCTCAGTAGACCAGGTGGCTTGGCTGCAACCAACTAGTCCAATTATACAAGAACAGAAATGTAAAGTTTTCATTTAATATCGTACAATCAATTACATGGATATAATATAAGGGATTCCTGCCTTTTGAAGGATATGAAAAAAAAATTAAATTGTCCTTTTTTGGTTGAACAACAGTATAATGTGGCCCAACGTTGGGAGGTGATGGCTAATAAGCTGATTTTAGTCTAAACTAGACCTGTCATTCCATTAGTGTACAGAACTCCAGTTCAGTACCTTCCCTTCAACCCATAGTCTTAGAGTGTAGACACAGGTACTGAAAAGCTTAGCAGCTTGCCCAGAGTCAAACAATCAACCAACAGTCAGACTGGAGTCGGGAAGACCTTAGTTTAAATCCAGCCTCAGACTCTTAGCTAGCTGTGTGACCCTCAGTAAGCCACTTAACCTCTGTCTGTCTCAGCCTCCTCCACTATAAAATGGAAACATAAGAATGCCTCCCTCCCAGGGCTGTCATGAGGTTCAATGAGATGATACCTGTCAAGTGCTTAGCATAGAGCCTGGCACACAGTAGGTCATTTAAAATGCTTATTTCCTTCCTTCTTTTCCTCTTCCTTCCTTCTTTCCTTCCTTCCTCTCAGGCCAGCCCTTTATTCCACTTGCTTCTGTGCTTTTAGACTACAGTAATCCAAGAGTGGTGTTCAGAGAGACCGCAGGAAACAACAGTTCCATGACACTCTGCGTGGATATGAGTCCATCTCATCTGGAGCACTGTATTTACTGCAGTCAACAAGCAATTCAGGAGTTTGAGAACAAAAATAACAAAGCTGACTTCATCCAGAGGACAGCAACCAATAAGATGGGATAATCCAGAAACCAAGTCATAGGGAAAAGGGTAGAAGGAGCTAATTCAGCCTGAAAAAGATTATCATATAGCTTCTTTTGGTCAACTATTTGAAGGCATATATAGAAAAAGTAGTAGATTTGTTTTTTACTGGGGCAGCCAGGTAGCACAGTGCATAGCACATTGGCCCTGGAGTCAGGAGAACCCAAATTCAAATCTGGCCTCATACACATTAGTTATATGACCTTAGGCAAGTCACTTAACCCTGATTGTCTTAAAAAATTTTTTTGAAGAAGATTTATTGTAGAGGACAAAACTTGGACCAAATTGGTGGCAGAAGTTACAGAGAGGCAAATTTCACTTCCACATAAGGAAAAGTGTTCTTATAGCTAAAACTGTCCAGTGATAAAATGAGCTGCCTTATGAAGTAATAAACTCCGTTTCAGAAAGCACTGAAATCAAAGATGTCATAGAAAAGACTCTTTCATTAGAATTCAAACTAAATAATCTTTAAGGCATTTCCAACTCTAACATATTAATTTTGCAGATTTTACTTTTATAAAACTTATTGACTCATCAGAACTTGACCCTGTTATGAATGTACTGTGCCATGAGATGAAAGTAGGTTCCTGGTTTTCAGGGTTCATGTTGCCAGGCTTATGGCTGGTATAGGTAGGTAACTAAAAGAGATTTCCAGACTTCCCATTTCTACCCTTTCTTTTTTTTTTTTTTTGCTTTTTTTTTTTTTGGAGGGCAGTTGGGGTTAAGTGACATGCCCAAGGTCACACGGCTAGTTTTTTTTGTGTTAAGTGTCTGAGGCCGGTTTTGAACTCAGATACTCCTGACTCCAGGGCCGGTGCTCTATTCACTGCGCCACCTAGCTGCCCCTACCCTTTCTAAATAAAATGTTATTTTTCATTAGAGGACTTGAAGTAAGCCAAAAATTAATTTTATGGTTCAAAATTTATAATACCTAAGCACAACTGGGGACCTTTCTCATCTATTCTTAACAATTATATCCTTAATTTTCTCCATTAGATACCTTCAAAGAGGGAAAACCTTAGGTCTTTTCTCACCTCCTGGCTTCATTTAGTCAACAAACATTTATTAAACTACTATATGTAGGCCACTTGCTTTGGTATTAAAATTCCTAGACTTGAAAAGAGTTTCTTCCTATGCCCATCAACTGGGGAATGGCTGAATAAATTGTGGTATATGAATGTGATGAAATACTACTGTTCCATAAGAAACTGTGAGCAGGCAGACTTCAGAAAAACCTGGAAAGACTTATATGAACTGATGCTGAGTGAGGGGAGCAGAACGAGAACATTGTATACAGTTAGAGATACATTGTATCTGTGATGACTGGCTCTGATAGACTAAGCTCTTCTCACCAATGCAATCATCTAAGACAATTCCAAAAGATTCATGATGGAAAATGCCATCCACACCCAGAGAAAGGACTATGGAGTGTGAGTGCAGATTGAAGCACACTATTTTCTCTTTCTCTTGTTGTTTTTTGTTTTTTTTTCTTTCCATGGTTTTTCCCTTTTCTTCTGATTCTTCTTTTAGAACGTGACTAATGTAGAAATATGTTTGATACGATCATACATGTATAGCCTGTATGAGATTGCAATGCTGTCTTGGGGAGAATGGAATTTAGAATTCAAAATCTTATAGAAGCAAATGTTTAAAACTAAAATTAAATTTTTTAAAAATAAAAAAAGAAAGAAGCCTCCTCCTAATTATGTGCTTTCCCTTGGAATTAAAGCCCTCTTAGTTCCCTCATCCCAAATATTCAAGTTGTGAGCAGCACAAAGGACAGTGAAGAGACAAAGAAGGGTGTCATTAGTCTAGAACATAGTAGCATCTATGACTTAAATCTAAATGTTGTAAAAGCCACTGTCGAGGAAAGCTATGTCTAGATAAAGAGGTGGTCCAGGCATGTACAAGAAGACACAGACACTCAAGTGCTGGCTATCCTGGTACTCATCCTAGAAGAAAGCCTCCAATGTGCTCCAATGTACATCTCCAATGTAGATCCTCTGGGGAGGGTGCTGGGATATCTCATCTTTGATACTTACTGCCTATGTGACTTTGGGGGAATCATTTAGCCTCTCTAGGGTTCAGTGTCCTCATCTGTAAAATGGCTGGGCTAGATAGACTCTGAGGCCCCCTCTGGCTCTAAATCCATGATTCTGAGACATACACAAAGATGACACAAGAAGAGAGAAGGGATGGATGGGTTTCAATCTGAATGGGTGGAAGGCACATGCATCTCACTGAAGTCCCAGATCCTTTGAAATCTCATTTCTTTCACAGCTGTGGGCTACCTGTGCTACCCAGTTTTTCCTTCATTCAAGAACTGAAAAACAATTCACACATATACCTTCCCCACCCCTCCATCCCACTCCCAGCAAAGGCAGTCTATTCTCTTCAGGTCTCTCCTCCCCCTAATCTACTTGGAGACCAACAGCTAGAAAAAGGGGCTCTTAGAACAGGTTTCTAAAATAATTTGTGTACTTGACAAACAGGGATAGGGATTGTATCTTTGAGTTCAACAGTATATGGAACTCCCAGGTAAAGAAACTCCTTCCACTAAGGCAGGTCAGCACAGAATTGCCCATAGAAGACACATCAGACATGAGGCCCACATTCCCCAGTGTGGCCAGAAACACATTAAAATGTAATTGGAAAATATATCATAAGATAAATTAAAATACAATAAAACATAGATAAGAATGCATTTTAAAACTAAGTCTATGTGACCCACAAGGATCCCTATTTACAGAATTAGCAGTCTCTTGTTTTTATTTGAGTTTGATTTTCTGATCTAACAGCATTGCTCAGTCATTTTTAAGTCTGACTCTGTGACACTATTTGGTATTTTCTTAGCAAAGATACCAGAGTGATTTCCCATTTCCTTTCCAGCTCATTTTACAGATGAGGAAACTGAGGCAAACAGGGTTAAGTGACTTGTCCAGGGTCACACAGCTAGTAAGTGTCTCAGGCAGGATTTGAACTTAGGAAGATGAATCTTCCTTATTCTAAGCCCAGTGCTCTACCTACTGTACCACCAAGCTGCCCTACTGATCAAGAGTACTAAAAAGTTAAATGACCTGTCCAAGGTCACAGTTAATAGATGTCTAAGCAGGATTTCCTGATTTTCAGACCAGCTCTATCAATTATATTGTGTCTTTACTTTCAGACAAATTTATTTTGCAGGGAAAAGGGTTTTTTTAAGCTTTTAACAAGGTTTTAAAACAAAGACTTAAAATGATTTCATCATTCTGTGGCATAAGAACATGGACAATGGCCAACGCTTTGTGGAGATTCAACAGAGGCATCTGTGCTTTTGGCATACAGAGTCCTGAACACATAGTGGAAATGGGAATGCACACCTTTCATCCATGAGCATGACATGTGCAGGCGTGTAGTGCTGTAGAGGAGAGTAAGGGCATAGATAGGTCTGTAGGCCCATCCATACAGGAGAGCACAGGAGACTCAGGAGCATGGAGTACCAGCATGGGATAGAGCTTGTAAGCTCCAGGGCACCCAAGAACTGGCCAGTTCCATGCCATGAGTACAGCTCACACCTGCCAGAGTTTTATGACCTCAACAGGATACTCCTCACACCCAGTTGGCCCTAGGTCCCCTGAATCATGAGCAGAGACATATCCATTCACCTCTGCCTACAAAGGCAGCGCCAATCAGCTTCCCCAGTAGTCCTTCACTCAGCCAGCCTCCTACTTTTTTTCTCCAAGACTACCCTCCCTCCCCAAAGGAGTATACTATAGATGAGTTGGCCTAGGGGCTGGAAGGGGTGGGGTAAGAGGAGAGTCTGGATTCCAGGGCACCAAACCAGAGTTTCCCAAATGCAGCACCACATCCAGGCTGGGCAGGCTCCCCCACGGAAGCGGAGGTGTGCATGCTTGGGGAGGGGGTGCTCTCTGAGGAACAGTAGCTGGCAGCAGCTCAGGAGGGTTCATTAACACCCTTCAAGTCAAAGAGGCATGTTGAAACTTCCTCCCTCAAGAAGGAGTGAGGCAGGATGACATCAGCTTTGGACACAGTCACGGAAACCCCATCATGAAGCAATTTGCTTCCCTGGCCACTCTAATTTAACAATTAGCTTAACAACACTGGTCAGACACTTGTTACTGGCAGCAGGGGAGCCTCGCCAATCAGTGGCAGCTTCAGCTAAGGAGCCCCCATATGACCCCTGGACACCTTTGCCTGGAAAGAAAACTTTAGCAACCCAAACACAGCAACATCAACCTCATCCATTTCCCTGGCTCTGGCAAGTCTCCTTGACTGGAATATATATTTGGAGCTAAAGGAGAAGTGCCTTTAGAGAAATCTAGTGTAATCCTCTCGTTTTACAAATAAGGAGACTGAGGTCCAGACCAGGAGAGGGTCCCATGTCGGCATAGCATTAAGAACCCTGAGTTTAGATGGACAGGACCTGATTTCCATCTGTTACCTGTGTACCCTGGGATAAGTCATTTCCCCTCTCTGTTTTCTCATCTGTAAAATGAGGGCGGTGGACTGGGTGACCTATAAGATCCCTTCCAGATCTACAGACCAATGTCTATGACTTACCCAAGGTAACACAGTTAATGACAGGTCGCCTGACTACAGATGCAGCAAACTTTCTAATGTCTTTTGTTGCCAGTTGTTTCAGTCATGTCCTGATATCTGTGAGCCCATTTAGGATTTTCTTGACAAAGATACTGAGGCAGTTTGCCATGTCCTTCTCCAGCTCATTTTATAGATGAGGAAACTGAGGCAAACAGGGTTAAGAGACTTGTCCATGGTCACACAGCTAGTAAGTGTCTGAGGCTGGATGTGATCTCAGGAAGAAGAGTCTTCCTGATTCCAAGCCCAGAGCTCTATCCACTGCACCACCTAGATGCCCATTTCAATATCTCTAAGCTGGTTCAAAGGAAGTTCCACCTGTTCCCTTGTTATTCATTCTGGTGTTTTCCCTAATCCCACCATAACCCACCCCAGAGCAATAATGGACATTTCTAGATTACACTTTAAAGTTTGGAAATGCTTTGTATTCATTTAAGCCTCAAGACAACCCTGGCTCACTAGCACTTGGAGTAGTGGTTCTCAACCTTTCTAATACCATGACCCTTTAATACAGTTCCTTGTGTTGTGGTGACCCCCAACCATAAAATTATTTTTGTTGCTACTTCCTAACTGTAATTTTGCTACTGTTATGAATCTGATATACAGGGTGTATTTTCATTGTTACAAATTTAACATAACCCACAGGTTGAGAACCACTGACTTGGAGGATAATGAATTCCATTGTGTGAAGAGGGAAGCTGAGATTCCGGAGAGTTCCAGTAACAAGGTTCCCATAAGTAGTAAGTGCCAGCAGATCCAACACTTCCTGGCTCCAGGTCCAGCACTCCAGCCCCTGGAGCTCGTTCCATCTCTCCCCTCCCCACCTCCACCTCTACCATGTTCCTCTGAAATTGGACAGAAGGTTGGACTGGACGACCTCTAGCTACTTTTCTAACTTGAGATGTTTGGATTCAAAGTCTCACCTCCCATTCACCATCATTTTCATGGGGTTGAGGGTGAGGATGGGGCATGCTATTAGAACAAGAAACCTGTATAGAGGTCACCCAGAAGATAGGAGGAGTTAAATGAACATTTAATGACTAACATTGGCAGGACAGTAGAACAAAGAGAGTACTGAACCCAGTTCCAAAGCATAGCTCTTGCCACTAACCATATGTGTGACCTTCATCAAATTAGCTCATTTCTCTGGACTTTTAGTGTTTCCGTTTGTAAAACTAAAAGACTAATGATCTCTTAATCTTACAGTTCTTTCTAATTCTCAGAGTCTGTGATTTAAGAATTCCCTAAGTTTTAGTATCAGTAGCAATGTTAGGGATGTTGAGAAATCCTCAGGACAGGATAGGGGTCATGCCATACAAACCACACTCTTGAGGCTCAAAATCCCTAGCCAGCTTCTGGAACTAAGCTTGCACTGATCCATGACAAATGCCCTTCTCAGCTTTCCAGCTGGGTAGCTAATCATGAGAATACCCGAGCCTGCCCACTCAGCCAACTATTTCATTTGGTTTGGAAGCCTTCTCTCAGGCTAAGCACCCTAATGCCATGTTTTGAAGGGGAATAAAACAGAGGCATTAGAAAGGGGAAAATAGAGATAGGGTTTTTAAAAAAATCAATAGTCCAACACAATAAAAGTGACTAAACTATTCATCCCCTTGGACTGAGAGATACACCTAAGATTTAAGAGAAAAGTAAGGTCCCATTTATACTAAAACATTCATAGCAGAAATTCTTGTGGTAGCAAAGAACTTGAAAAAAGAAGGCATCCATCACTTGTGAAATGACTGAGTAACCAGTGGTATAAGCATGTCATGGAATAATATTACACCACAGGAAGCAATGAACGTGAATGAGGAATTCAGAGAAACATGGGAAGAGTTGTATGAACTGATTCAGAGTGAAATGAGCATAACAGTGAAAACAATGCAGCAATGACTATAATACACACACAAATTGGCTAAAACAGTAGAATGCTGCGTAATCATAATGATGAATCTAAGCCCTGAAGAAGAAACAAGGAAATCTGTCTCCCTTCTTTCTTTGAAGAGGTGGGGGGCTGTGGATATGAACTGCTGCATGCCTCAGATTACGCTGCTTGGTGAATTAACTTTGTTTAGCCATTTTCCCTCGTTACAAGAGAAGGTTTGAGTGAGGGCAGGCAAGGTATGTTCAGAAATGACAAAAAGCATCAGCAACACTTTTTTTTAATGTCAGTAACCCACTGGAAGCCTGGAGGCTATTTTTAAAATGAATCCAAAATAAATGTGTGCTGAAGATCAGAAATGTCAAGCTACTTCAAAAAGAAATTCTGGGTAACTATCTAGAAAAGTCAGAGGCTTAAGTAGAAAAAAAAGCATCTCTGCAAAAACTGGAAAGATGTTACAAACAAGGAAAACAAGAGAAGGCCATGAAATTTGGTTGGTTCCAATAAAATCTGAGGAGCATTTTACAAAGGACACAAAACCAGGAATAAGAGACTTGATAAATATATGAAAGGGAGAAAAGTAGTTTCAGTCTCAGAGGAACAAAGCAATGATCCACCAATTAATATGTATAAAGTTCCAGGTCCTAATGATACAAAGAAAGAAGCAAAAATTAATCCCTCCTGGTTCTTTTTATTCAGTTAGTCTAACTCTTCTTGACCCCATTTGGGGTTTTCCTGGCGAAGATACTGGAATGCTTTGCCATTTCCTTCTCCAGCTCATTTTACAGATGAGGAAACTGAGGCAAACAGGGTTAAGTGACTTGCCCAGGGTCACACAGTTAGTAAGTGTCAGAGGCCAGATTTTAACTCAGGAAGAAGAGTCTTTCTGATTCTAAGCATAGCACTCCATCCACTGCACCACCTAGCAGCCCCTCTCTAGGAGCTTACTTTAGCATAGTAAAGAGGGTGCTTTTGGGGGAGGAAAGCAGATAGCAAAAAACTGTTTACTTCTCTTTTCAGAGATAAGGAGACAAGAACACCGGATCTGAAGATTCAAGTCCTGGTTTCACCATTAAATAACTGTGTGAGTTTGTATGTCACTTAATATCTTACACTACAGTGGGGATAGTGACAACAGCATGATGACCCAGCCATTATAATTACTAATAGGAAACAGTTCTGCTGACTGTAAAGTTCTTGTATAAATGCCAACCATTATTATTTAGGGTTGAGAAGTAGCAAAACATGGTCCAAAGAGAACTGGCCACAAAGTCAGGGAGACTTGGATTCAAATCTGACTTCTGACCCACATTGGCTGGGTGACCCTGGGCAAGTCATTAATCTCTCAGTGCTTTGAGCAAAGGTCCTAGACTATAAATTGCAAAGAAGGTACTGATCTATTTTGGTCAAAAGGATTTTCTTACAAAGGAATCCCGTATGCCAGAAAATCACAGTTCTAGTCTCTATTCTAACCCCTATTAATCAGAACAATTTCCAGCCCCACATCAACCCCTGGAAGAGACCAGTTAGATAGGTCCAAAATCAAATTATAGTCAATGCAGAGGATATTCTAGACCTAACTGAGAAATTCCCTGGGACCAGATGGCTCCCACCTGGAATCCTGAAGGAGTTCAAGTGTAAAATTGTGGGACTGCCATCACTGGCCAAAATGTGTAACCTCCCATTACAAAGGGCCCCAAATGGGCCAGAGGACTGGCAGATTGCCAGGGCAGCATCCATTCATAAGACAGGATCTAGAGGAGAACCTGGGAACTGCAGACAAGGGGGCTCATTTCCATACCCAGGGAGTCGGTAGAATGTATAATAAGAGGCAAGATTCATGAACGTGGAAGCCAGTGTAGCCCTCTGTTATGGTTGGGGGAAGGCGGCTTGGATCACACTTGACTGATTTGAACTTCACTATTTGAACTTATCTGAGGGGAGCAAATGGGTGTGTAAATTAAGGGAAAGTGGGGCAGCTGGCTGAAATCATCATGAGCAAAAGCAGGGGCAAAAAAAGATGAGGGTGGCATTTTTTTAGGGAAAGTGAATGAGAAAATGAGCCAGCCTGGATGGGCTAAAAATCATGATAAAATAAAAATAACAATGAATCAAATTAAAAACCATGATAGTAATGATGGTTATTATATATCAACATACATTCATATACAGCCTTTTAAGGTTTGCACTTCATATTTGTTCTTATGTGATAATGAGGAAAGTGAGATGGGAAGAAGTGAAGTGACTGGCCCAGAGTATGAGGATGGATTTGAATCCAAGTTTTCCTGACTCCAAGGCCAGCTCGTTGTGCTACCTACTGCCTCTATGATGAGAACATTTATATTTACAGGGTAAGAAAATGAAATTCCAAACTAGAAAGCACTTCAGGGGTCATCTGGTTCAACCTACGCATTTTACAGAAGAAACCAAAGTGAAGAAAAGGAAACTGAATTGTGGAGTCAGGATCTGAGCCCTGCTCCTCCAAATCTAAATCCTGGGCTCTCACTGCTACTCTATCCTGCCCTTCCCCTCAATCCAATAGCTCATCATCATCTCATGAGCAGGGACATTCATCAAGCAGCATCATTCCTTCCTTCAAAACGTCCCTCCATTGCCTTCTTCTTTCCCATTCCCTACCCAAAACCGAGTCTTTGACACTTTGGATAAGGATGTCTTCCATGGCCTAAGAACTGGTATCCCTGATTCCCATAGCTTCCCTGTTCCATTCTTCTTGCATGATGCTATCAAATGAGTCATCCCAAAACATCCATTGACTCAGGTCATGTCCCTTTCCAAGAACATTCAAAGGCTCCCTATTCCTGCCTTTCAAAAGGCATTCAATTGAGGTCAAACTGGGTTACAAACACTCAACACACTTACTAGCTGTGTGACCCTGGGTCACTTAATCCCAATTGCCTTGCCTTTTCCCCCCTCCAAAAAGAAAAAAGAAAGAAAGAAAGAAAAAGCACTCAAAAGGATTCTACATTGATTGACTGACAGATGCCTTAATGAAGGCTATCTTCTTAAATTCAGTCCTATTGCAGTGAGGGGACTTTTTTTTTAAGGAAAGAGTGCTGGCTATTTGAAAGCCCAAATCAGGTGGGGATGAACTGACATTTCCCATTCCAAAGTCAACTCAAGGCTGGTTCCATCCCTACCTTTGTTGTTTAGTCAATCAGTTGTATCTGACTCTTCTTGACCCGGTTTTGGTGTTTTCTTGGCAAAGATACTGGAGTGATTTTCCATTTCCTTCTCCAGTGCTTTTTACAAATGATGAAACTGAGGCAAAGAGGGTAAAGTGACTTGCCTAGGGTCACACAACTAGGAAGTGTCTGAGGCTGGATTTGAACTCAGGTCTTCCTGACTCCAAGCCCAGCTCTCTATCGACTGCATCACCCTTCTATCCCTGGTACTTATTACCTGTTGGGTAAGTTTCCCTCACCTCACTGAGCTTCAGATTCCTCCAAGGGGTAACTTGCCCTTCCTATCTCGCAGGGCTCTTGGGAGGATCAGACGAGTTAATGGATGTGAAAGCACTTTGTGACACAATAGAAAACACTATGGAATGTAAGCCATGATCATCCGTGTTTTCATTTCTCTGGATGGAAGACTGTAAACAGTGGGGGTCTCTTGGGATCAATGTTATTTAAATTTTTTATAAATAAATGAAGGAATTTCATACAGGGAAATTTCCAAGTTTGTGGATGACACTAAGTTCTTCCAGAAAGTGGGAGGGAGGAGCAGATAACCATAGCAGTTGACAAGTTGGTTGCACTTTTCAAAGCTGATAAGGATGAACTGCTGCATGATGTCATGGGTTTGTGTGAGTAGCTTTAAAAAAAAGTGTCAGTTGGATTTCAGAGTGTCGGGGTCATACAATGAAGGCTTCAAAAGAATTTCGAGGACTCTTGGCCTATGCTATATTCCATCTCTAAGTTTCTTTACCTGGTCCAAGTAGAGATGAATTTCTTGACCTTCTCTCCATGACCTCCCCATCATACTTCAAGAATCACCATGTGTGTTCAGTCATTTTCAGTTGTGTCTGGCTCTCCATGACCCCATTTGGGGTTTTCTTGGCAGATATTGGACTGGTTTGCCATTTCCTTCTCCAGCTCATTTTACAGATGAAGAAACTGAGGTAAACAGGGTTAAGTGACTTGCCCAGGGTCACACAGCTAGTAAGTGTCTGAGTCCAGATTTGAACTCAGGAAGATGAGTCTTCCTGACTCTAGCCCCAATGTTCCTTCCACTGTACCACCTAGCCACTCTCCAGAATCACAGGGCCATAGATTTAGAACTAGAAGAGACTCTGGCCACCAAGCCCAATGCTCCTCACTTTAAAAATGATGGAACTGAAGCACACAAGGGTGAAGAAACTTGCCCAGGATCACTCAGCCGGTGGTTAAGGAGGAATTTAAGACCAAGTCTTCCTGGGGGGCGGAGCCAAGATGGCAGCATAGAAGCAGCAAAGCACCACAGCTCCCACACAAACACGCTAAAAACCTCATAAAATGGGACGCTAAACAGATTTTCAAGCTCCAAAACTCTCCAAAAGACAGAAAGCACATCTGTTGCTACAGGCAGCACAGCAGGCGGGGCTCTTCGCAGCAGTCTGGGACCTGCGGCCCAAACCCCGGCTGGGTCAAGCCCTGGGGCATCACACGGGAACCGGCTATAGGAGAGC
>CM053596.1:254825164-254854892 GCA_028646575.1 Pseudocheirus occidentalis
ATTCTTCCAGTGTCTTGGAAGCATTTGGTGAGGGAGTTCTGACTGAGTTGTCTTCCTCCCGCTCCATGCTTTGATCTTTTTTGTCCATAAAAAAAGGATTCTAGAGTTTTACTGCTGTTCCTATCTTGCTTCCTTTTTCTCATGTTGGCCAGTCTATTAATTGCTTGGTTTTTTAGCTCTGTGGAACTCTGCTTCCTGGAGGGGGAAAGCTCTCTCCCAAATCGCTGGGGCCCTCACAGCTGCCGGAGCTATTAGTGAGATGCTGCAGTGCCCCCCCAGCTTTGGCTCACTGAAAGTGCACCCCAGGACCACCACTCAAGACCATGATCCAGATCCAGGCCACTCAACACAAGAGCGCTTGGCCCTGATGGATCGCGTCAGCCCCCCTGCTATCTGCAGGCCAAGGGCTCTGAAGCAGCCCAGCGGAGACCACTGCTGCTCCGTTCCTGCTGCTACAGCCACCTCCTACTGCTTCGTTGCCCTGGGAGCAGTTTGGCCAGACCCACTCTTCTCCTCCTGAGTTAGCAAAATCCACTGCCTTTCTCTAGGCCTTTTCTTCTTCTGGCCTCATAAATGTGGTAATTGTGCCTCCAGTGCAGCCAATCTGCTCTCCTATAGACACGGCTCCCTGCCCGATGCCCCAGGGCCTGACCCCGGGGTTTCGGCAGGGCTCCCAGACTGCTGTGAAGAGTCCCGCCTGCTGCACTGCCTGCAGCAACAGATGTGCTTTCTGTCTTTTGGAGAGTTTTGGAGCTTGAAAATCTGTTTAGAGTCCCATTTTATGAGTTTTTTAGCGTGTCTGTGTGGAAGCTGCGGTACTTTGCTGCTTCTACACCGCCATCTTGGCTCTGCCTCCTGGGGTAACATTTGTAAAGGGCCTTACAAAATGTAAAGCACTATTTAAGCCTGGTGGTGGTGGTGGTGTTGTCAATGTGCTAGGAATAGAAAGGCAAAGGGAAACCAGTGGCTGTGCTGAAGAAGTGGACAATGTACTGAGAGATAGTGTCTAAGCAGAGAAGGAAATATTAGATCATTTTGCAGTGATAGGGTATTAATCAGGGGGTGAGGGACAAGGGAGGGGGGAGATTAGGATGGGTATCCACTAGGAGTCGACACCTAAACTGAGTCTGAAAAGAAGCCAGGAATTCTAAGAGGCAGAAGTAAAGAGGGCGAGCCTCCCAGGCAGGAGGCACAGCCTTTCCAAAGCCATGAAGGCAGGAAGCAGACTGCTAATTCTGAAGAACAGCCATTTAGGCCAGTTAGGCAGAGCAGTCGATAGAATTCCAGGTCTAAAGTTGGGAAGACTCATCTTCCTGCGTTCAGATCTGGCTTCAGACACTAGCTGTGTGACCCTAGGCAAGTCACCTAACCCTGTTTGCTTCACTTTCCTCATCTGTAAAATGGACCAGAGAAGGAAATGGCAAACGAGGCCAATGTCTTTGCCAAGAAAACCCCAAATGGGGTCACCAAGAGTCAGACAGGACTGGAATGACTCAACAGAAAAGGCTAAGATACAAGGTAAGTGAATGGGACTAATATGAAATAAGTCTGGGAAGAGATGCTAAAGCCAGATCATGAAATACCAAGTGATGGGGAAAATACTGGATTTTGAGTTGTAGGAATCAGATTCAATCCTAGTTTTGTGACTCTATAAAGACTGGATTGGAGATGGGAAAGAGGTTGTGGAGGTAACATTGATCACACTTGGCAAATGATTAGATATGAGTGGTGAGGGGAAGGAAAGACCAAGAATAACTCTGCTTGCAAGCAGAGATGACCAGAAAGATCATAGGATCCTAGATGTAGAATTGGAAAGGACCTCCCCATTTTACAGATGAAAAGACTGAGTCACAGAGAGCCCCTTTTCAAAGGCCACACAGCTACTAAGCATCTGAGCCAAGATCTGAATGGGAAGTTCCTATGATTCCAAATCGAATGCTCTTTCCATCACTGTCTACCTTGGCAGAAGTTAGTGGAGAAAGTTAAGAGGAGGGGCAGGTCTGAGGGTTGGGAGATAATGAGCTCCATTTTAGACATGATATATTTGAGATATCTACAGGATACCAAGGTGGAAGTGTCCAACAGGCTGTTGGCAATGGAAGAAAAAAGATTAGGGCTGAATACGTAGACTAGGGAATCATCGGGATAGAGATAATTAAACCCATGGGGACTGATGAGATCACCTAGAGAGACAGTGTGGCGAGTACATTCATACATCAGACACATTGTATAAACATACTACACATCAGAAACAGAGTCAGTGGCTCATGTAAGGCAGAGGCATTTCCCCTCATACTACACCTTGGGCTGAGACCAGGTAAGAATGGCTTAGATTTAGGGTAATGGAGTCTGGGCTTGGAAGGAGGGCAGGCAGTAGTGCCAAAGACAAGATTATCTCCCTTCAAATGAGACAATAAAAGCACTGAGCACCAAGCCTGGCAAATAGTAGGCACTCAATAAATGTCTTCTCCTCCCCTCTTGACTTCACTATTTTTGTTTTGGAGGCTGATCTTTATTCTCTGTACGTTCTCAGGGGTCTGAGTTTCTGACATTGTACACACACACACACACACCTAGCTTTGTAAGATCAGTTACTATGCCAACCACAATCATTCTACCTGTTTTGTTCTTTCTGCACCAAGCACCTTTGGTGATGTAACATAGAGTGAGTGGATAGAACATTGGGCCAGCCATCAAGAAGGTCTGAGTTAGAATTTCACTTCAGACATTTGCTAGCTATGTGACCCTTGGCAAAGCACTTCATAGGAACATAGAATTACAAGACTTTAGATATTTCCTGAGCTAGAAGGGACCTTCCAGGCTAAATTCAGTGCCCCCATTTACAGATTAAGAAAAGAAGGACCAGGGAGGTTTAAGGGTCTTGCCTAAATTTTCACGCCTCTCTGGGTCTCAGTTTCCTTATCTGTGAAATGGGGATAATAAATAGCACCTATTACAAGGAGTTGTTTTGAGGATCAAATGTGTTAATATATGTAAAATTATTGTAAATCCTTAAAATTTCATATTAATGTGAGTTATTGTTATGATGAGGAGAAGGCGGCAGAGAAGGAGGGTGACAACTGAATCCCCACTGACTGTAATTTAGGAAGAACAATTGGATTCCCTCTGCAATAGACTTCACTGTCTCACTCCATAATACCCAAATTGTTCAGTCATGTTTGACTCTTCCTGACCCTATGTATGGACTATACTATCCATAGGATTTTCTTGGCAAAAATACTGGAATGGTTTGCCATTTCCTTGTCCAGCAGATTAAGGCAAACTGGGTTAAGTGACTTGCCCAGGGTCATACACCTAGTAAGTGTCTGAGGCACGATTTGAACTCAGGTTCTATACTACCCAAAAAGAAGGTCTTCCTTCCAAAGAGCCATTAATTTCTATCATTGGAAGCAGGCCCTGGAGACCCATCATAGGGGTGCGACCCACCAGGCAGGCTCCAGACACCCAGAGTGGCAGTGCAATCCAATTACAAGACCCAGGAGAGACATAGAAAGGTAAATAAGGAAAAATACACACACACACATAACCTGTTATTTAACAAAAGCAAATGTTTACATCCCCATATGGGAAGCTGATACCTGTTAATATTGTGAACTCTATACCTACAGCAACATCTAAAAGGGATATAGACAAATAGAGGGTGTGGGTATAAATTATGCAAAATGATGATTAAAATCCTTATTAAGGGACTGCAATGGAAGAAGAGGAAAGAATGAAGCAGAAAAGTATAAACTGTGCTACACAAAGAGGCATAAAAACAATATAGTAGAGGGACAGAAGGGAGGGAGGTGACCATTATATGAGCTTTTCCCTCACTGGTTCTGGTGCAAGGAGGGAAAAACACAACCAGTTAAAGACAGGACTCTATCGAGAAGAGACATAAAACTTATCATAATAGAGGAAAAGAAGGGAGGAAGAAGAGCTCTGCATGAGATCTAGTCTCATCAATCATGTTTTGAGGAAGAAATAACATACTACATTAAGTATAAAAATCTATCATATCCTACAGGCAGTAGGAGGGAAGAAGGGCCAAGAAAGGGGGGGAATTAGAAGGGAGGGAAGACATAGTAAGGGAGAAGGGTAGGAAAATGGAGGGGGACTGATAAGAAGGGAATACTGAGGGAGGTGGTGGTCAAAAGGAAAACTCTTAAGAAGGGAAAGGGAGAAGGGAAAAATAAAAGCATAAACAGGGGAGGGAATAGGATGGAGGGAAAGACACAGATAGTAATCATAACTGTGAATGTGAATGGGATGAACTCTCCCATAAAACAGAGGTGGATAGCAAAATGGATTAAAAACCATAATCCTACAATATGCTGTTTACAAGAAACGTATCTGTTATGGGGATACACACAGGGTAAAGGTAAAAGACTGGAGTAAAAGATATTATGCCTCAGCTAAAGTAAAAAAAAAAAACAAAACGCAGGGGTAGCAATCCTTATCTCAGAAAAAGCAAAATCAAAAATAGATCTAATCTAAAAAAAATAAGGGAGGAAACTATATCTTGCTAAAAGCACCATCAAAAATGAGGCAATTTCATTACTAAACATTTATGCACCAAGTGGTACAGCATGCACATTCCTAAAGGAGAACTTAAGGATGTGAGAGGAAAAAATAGATAGTGAAACTATACTAGTGGGGGACTTCAAACTCCCCTTCTCTGAGATTGATAAATCTAACCTCAAAATAAACAAAATAGAAGTTAAGGAGATAAAGAGAGTCTTAGAGAAGTTGGATATGGTAGACCTCGGGAGAAAATTGAATGGGGATAACAAGAAATATATCTTCTTCTCAGGGGCACATGACATATACACAAAAATTCACCATGTACTAGGGCATCAAAACCTCACAATTCAGCGCAGAAAGGTGGAAACATTAAATGCATCCTTCTCAGATCATGACACAATAAAAATTATATGTAATAAAGGGCCATAGAAGGATAGACGAAAAACTAGATGGAAGCTAAGTAACTTAATTCTAAACAATGAGTGGGTCAAACAAGAAATTATAGGAACAATCAGCAACTTCATTCAAGAGAATGACAACAACGAGACATCATACCAAAACTTGTGGGATGCAGTAAAGGGAGTTCTTAGGGGAAGTTTTATATCTCTGAATGCATACATTAATAAATTAGAGGAAATAGAGATCAATGATTTGGGCGTGTAATTGAAAAAGCTAGAAAAAGAACAAACTGAAAATCCCCAATTAAATACTAAATTAGAAATGATGAGAACCAAAGGAAAGATTAATAAAATTGAATTTGAGAAAACTATTGAATTAATAAATAAAACTAAGAGTTGGTATTATGAAAAAGTCAATAAAATTGATAGACCTTTAGCCAATGTGATGAATAAAAAGAAAGAAGAAAATCAAATTACAAATACCAAAAATGAAAAGGGTGAATCTACCTCCAATGAAGAGGAAATTAAAACAATAATTAGGAATTATTTTGCCCAATTGTATGCACATAAATTTGACACTCAATGAAATGGATGAATATTTACAAAAATACGAGTTGCCTAGACTAACTGAAGAGGAAGAAAACTGCTTAAATAATCCTATCTCAGAAAAAAAAATTGAATAAGCCATCAAGGAACTCCCTAGGAAAAAATCTCCAGGGCCAGATGGCTTTATTAGTGAATTCTACCCAACATTTAAAAAACAATTGACTCCAATACTTTACAAACTATTCAAGAAAATCAGAGAAGGAGTCCTACCAAATTCTTTTTATGACACATTTTAGGTACTGATACCTAAATTGGAAGGAGACAAAACAGAGAAAGAAAATTACAGACCAATTTCGCTTATGAATATAGATGCAAAAATTCTAAATAAAATATTAGCAAAAAGACTACAGCAAATCATAATGAGAATAATATACCCTGATCAGGTAGGATTTATACCAGGAATGCAAGGGTGGTTCAATATCAGGAAAACTATCAGTATAATCGATCACATCAACAACAAAACTAGCAAAACCCATATGATTATCTCAATAGGTGCAGAAAAAGCTTTTCACAAAATACAACATCCATTCCTATTTTAAAAAAACACTAGAGAGTACAGGAATAGATGGAGTTTTCCTTAGAATAATAAGTAGCATCTATTTAAAGCCATCACCAAGTATTATATGTAATGGGGATAATCTAGAAGCATTTTCAATAAGATCAGGGGTGAAACAAGGATGTCCACTATCACCACTCTTATTCAATCTGGTTCTAGAAATGTTAGCAGTAGCAATTAGAGAAGAAAAAGAAGGACTAAGAGAGACTAAGATATCACTCTTTGCAGATGATATGATGATATACTTGGAGAACCTTAGAGAATCAAGTAAAAAACAACTTGAGGTAAGAAATAAATTTAGCAAAGTTGCAGGATATAAAATAAACCCACATAAATCCTCAGCATAACTGTATGTTTCCAATGAAGTCCAACAGCAACAGATAGTAAGAGAAACCACATTTAAAGTTACCATAGACATTATAAAATATTTGGGAATCTACCTGCCAGAATAAATCCAGTACTTATATGAACACAACTACAAAACACTTTTCACACAAATAAAATCAGATCTAACCAATTGGAAAAACATCAATTGCTCATGGTTGGGTCAAGCTAATATAATAAAAATGACAATTTTATCTAAATTAAATTACATATTTAGTGTCATACTAATCAATCTACCCAAAAATGACTTTACTGAGCTAGAAAAAATAGTGACGAAATTCATTTGAAAGAACAAAAGGTCCAGAATATCAAGGCAATTAATGAAAAGAAATGCAAGGGAAAGTGGCCTACTATACCAGATTTTAATCTCTATTAGTAGCAGTCATCAAAACTACTTGGTACTGCCTGAAGAATAGAGTAGTGAATCAATGGAATAGATTGGGTACAAATGACTCTGTAGTCAATGATCATAGTAATATACTGTTTGATAAGCCCAAAGATCCCAGTTTGGGGGATAAGAACTCACTATTTCACAAAAACTGCTAGGAAAACTGGAATATAGTATGGCAGAAACTGGGCATAGACCATCACTTAACATCGTACACCAAAATCAAGTCCAAATGGGTGCATGACCTAGGTATAAAAGCTGATACTGTAAATAATCTTGGGAAGCAAGGAATAGTTTACCTGACAGATTTATGTAGTAGGGAAGACTTTATGACCAAACAAGAGTTGGAAAGCATTATAAAATGTAAAATGGATGCTCTTGATTACATTAAATTGAAAAGTTTCTGTACAAACAAAGCCAATGTAACCAAGATTAAGAAGGAAGTGGGAAACTGGGAAATAATTTTTACAACCAGTGTCTCTGACAAAGGCCTCATTTCTAAAATATACAGGGAATTAAGTAAAATCAATAAGAATACAAGTCATTCCCCAATTGATAAATGGTCAAAGGATATGAACAGGCAATTTGCAGAGGTAGAAAGTAAAGATATCTATAAGCATATGAAAAATTGCTCTAAATCACTCTTGATTAGAGAAATGCAAATCAAAACAACTCTGAGGTACCACATCTCACCAGACAGATTGGCTAAGATGACAAAACAGGAAAATGACAAATGCTGAAGAGGATGCAGAAAAATCGGAACACTAATGCATTGTTGGTGGAGCTGTGAACTGATACAACCATTCTGGAGGGCAATCTGGAACTATGCCCAAAGGGCTATAAATAAATGCATACCCTTTGACCCTGTAATACCACTTCTGGGGTTGTATTCCAAAGAGATCATAGAAGTGGGAGGAAGACCCATATTTACAAAGACCCATATTTTTGCCACCTTTGTGGTGGCAAAAAACTGGAAATTTAGGGGATGCCTATCAATTGGGGAATGGCTAAATAAGCTGTGGTGTATGAACGTAATGGAATATTATTGTGCTATAAGAAATGTGAAGGAAATGGACTTCATAATTACCTGGAGAGATTTATACGAATTGATGCTAAGTGAGAAGAGCAGAACCAGGAAAAATTTGTACACAGTCACAGACACATCATATGTGTGACGACCAACCTTGATAAACTGGACTCTTCTCAGCAACACACAGTTAAAAGACAACTCTACAAGTCTCAGGATGGAAGGAGATGTCTACACTCAGAGAAAGATCTAGAAAGACCAGAGTTTAAATGGAGACTGTAGCAACACATGCTATTGTTCTTTCATGTTTGGTTTTCTTTTTTCCCATTGTTCACTCCATTGGTTACAACCCTTACATACAACCAGACTATTGTACAATGTGAAAGTATTTGCAGATCCTATACTTGATTATATGCTGCCATGGGGTGGAGGGAGGGGTGTGAGGAAGAGGGAAGGCAGAAAATTTGAAACTCAAGGGACTGTGGATCTGAATCTTGTAAATTAACTGTAAATAAATAAATAAATTTAGAAAAAAAAATCTACCATTGATTGAGGTATCCTGGATTCTCTCTGGAGAGGAAACCCTTAGAACTTGGTTTGGGTGGTACAGTGACTGACCAGCAGGGCCAGGGGTTAAGGACCAATGTGTCTTTTAGTGGCTGATTCCTCGTCTGGGATGTCAAAAGGTTTCCAGTGTCAAATGGAACTCCCTGCTCAGGACTGACAACAAAAAGGCCCTTCCCTTTCCTTGGTCCTAATCCTTCCTCTCCAGGGCCAGCTTCTCTGCCCTGCTTGCTCTGGTAATGGCTATCACTCACAAACTAGTTTTCATTAGCTCACCAGGTAGGTGAAATTCCAAATGTTCACAGTTGGCTTGGCAACCTGAAGTTACGATCACAGGCTGGATAATTCACTCAGCATCCGAGACCCCTGCAGAAGAACTCACCCATCTGCTCAATGTAGCTAGTGTACATGTGAATTCTATCAAGTCGATTGACAAAGCCCTGTATGGATGTAAATCCCAGTCCCCACTGGGGATGGATGTTCCTGCTTCAGAAATGTCCAGACATGTAGCTCTAAATACTGGTGTCATCTGTTTACCTCAAGGCTGTCATGCAGCATGTTGTGTTCAGCTAAGTGGTTGTGATTGTGTCTTAGGACCTTGCAATGTATTTGGAAACATAAGATGAGGTTCTGATCCCAATTCTGCTACTTACTCTTGAGCAAATCACTGTCTGGTTCCTCGTCAAAGAAAGGACTACAGCCTCTGGGGAAATGTCTTCCAGCTCCATCAGTACCTTGGTCACTGTTTGGGCCCTGATTGACTCAGAGTGACTATAGGTAGCAATTGTTTCTGTTCTGGTCAGAAACCCTGAGGGTCTTCCCCTCCCAGACTGATTTTTTATCTGACTAGGTAAAAAAGGCCATTTTCTGCTTCATCTCTCACCTAGCCTTAATCACTAAATGGGCATTGGCTCAGTCAAACTGAGTCTTGTTAAAGACTTTGGCTTAAAAAGGCCAAAGTCCCCCACCGCATCCTGGGCCATGTCCAGTCGTCCTCATCTATATCTGGCTACTGGAACCATGTGGCTCTGGAGGAGAAAGTGGGACTGGTGACTTTGCACAACCCTGTCTCACTTAAATCCAATTCACTTGCATATCATGGCATCACCTCCCTAATGTCATGGGCCTCTTCAAGAACAAAAGACAGCAACAACAACAACCAATCTGCCAACAGAAGTTATCACTGCGTACAAAGCAAGAGCCTGATCACTGACCCCCAAGCCCAATTAAGAGTTTTGGAAGAAACAGTATGTGAGTGACATGAAAAGAGAAGTGGTATCCCTTCAAGCACAACCCCACTATCACAGGCCCATAAGGATTGTGCCTAGGAGCTAGGGATGCTGCTGCTTTCTCCCAGCTACAAAACCACTCCCAGAATGCCTTGCCCATCCTCACATCCCATTTCCTACTGCCCAGTGTACCATTCCTTCTTTAAAACTCTACACTCGTACTTTCACCTCCACACAATCAGGAAAACTCTCTCAAAGAGAGAGTTTTCAGTTTGACCAACTCTGCATGAGCCCATTTGGGGTTCTCTTGGCAAAGATCCTGGATTGGTTCGTCATTTCCTTCTCCAACTTATTTTACAGATGAAGAAACTGAGGCAGAGTTAAGTGACTTGCTCAGGATCTCACAGCAAGGAAGTGTCGAAGGCTGAATTTGAACTCAAGTCTTCATTATTCTAGGTCTAGCACTGTAGTCACTGCACCACCCAACTACCCTCAAAAAGATGCTGATAAACAGTTTATAGAAAAGTCAACAAGTTTTTTCTTACTTTCATCCTACTTGACCATTCTGTGACTTTTGATGCTGTTGAATCATGAAGAACAATGAAAAGAACTTTGAGGAGACTGAAGCAAACTATCTGCTCTTGTTCTTCTCCATGTGTGGTTTTGTTCCTCTTTCCCATTGTTCACTCCATCAGTTACAATCTTTCTATACAACCAGACTAATGTCCAATGTGAAAGTATTTGCAGATCCTACACTTGACTGCATTCTGCCATGGGGGTGGCAGGGGGAGAAGGGAGAAAATTGGAAACTCAAGGGATTGTGGAACTGAATCTTGTAAACTAAAAGTAAGCAAACAAATCATTTTTTAAAAATATGTAATGAATGTACCATATAACTTTCAAAAAAAAGAAAAGAACTTTGAACTGGCGTTTTACAGCCTGGATTGAAGTCCTAGGTCTGTTGTTAACTGTGATTTTGGACAAATCAGTTCATTTATCTGAATCGCCATTTCCTGATCTGTAGGATGGAGAGACCAATGCTTACACCCCTGACTCACCGATGTCACAGAGTGACTGCGTGAGAATGAAAAGAGATCAGCACTTTGTCACCGTGAAGCAGTGAGTATATCATCAATATAAGCTATGCTTCTGACCACTTCAAACGTCTCAACACTCTTACCTGTCTTTGTTTCCACGGCATTGTACTCTCCCGGTTCTTCCCTTCTCGCCTCTGGTCACTTCTTCTCTTTTCTTTTATTGGTTTCTCTTTTACTGGCCCTAATCTTTCTCCTGAGCTAGTCTCCACCTGTATCTTGGATATCTAGCTGTCCAGTAGGTATGATGTCCAAGCTCAGCATGTCTAAAAACAGAACTCATCATCTCTTCCTTCAAATCTTCCCCTTCCCCACTCCCCTCTTTCTCTCAAGGTACCACCGCTCTGCTGTAGCTCATTTTACAGATGAGGAAACTGAGGCAAACAGGGTTAGGTGACTTACCCAGGGTCACACAGCTAGTAAGTATCCAAGGATAGACAGCTGATATTTACATTGCACTTAGAACGTGTCAGGCACGTGCTAAGTAATTTACAAATGTTATCTTATTTGATCCCTGAAACAACCTTGGGGGGAAGGTGCTTTCATTAACCCCATTTTACAGATAAGAAACCTAAATATCTACCTTTCTAGATCAATTATTCTAATAATAATCAGAGCTAACATCTATATTATTTATATTTACTATATGTGGGCACAGTGCTACACAATTTACAAATAGATCTTGTCTGATGCAACAGATGAAGAAACTGAGGTTAAGTTACTTGCCTAAGGGGTCATACCGCTAGCAAGTGCCTGAGGACAGATTTGAACTCAAGTCTTTCTGACTCTAGGTCCCGTGCTCTATCCACTATGCTACCTCTGAGCAGGGTATCCCTGCCCCAAGTCTCTTCCCTCTCCAGTCCATGCTCTGTTCAGTTGCCAAAGGGATTTTTTCTAAAATAGAATATTGACCACATCATGACTCAATTCAATGAATGTCCAGTGGTTCGCTCTTACCTACATCTAAAACCAGAGAAATTCCTCTGTTTGATATTTAAGGTTCTTGACAAACTGGCCCTTTATGGCCCTTCCAGTCTTAGTACATTTTATCACCTGCCTTGAGCTCTGGGATCCAGTTCCGTTGACCTTGCTTTTGGTCCTTAGCTTCTTTCCACCATGCTTTTGCCCTGGCTGTTCTCTGCACCTGGAATGCTCTAACCTCTTCACTTCTCCCTGCCTCTTACCTTGGCTTCCTTCAAGACAGCTCAAAACCCCTTCTTGTGCACGTGCTTCTCAATCTGCTGAGCTGCTAATGCATCCTTCCCTTTCCAGATGACTTCCCAGCAGCTCTCTATGTATCTTGTATGCGCCTAGCTTTTTTACATGTTGTCCCTCCCCCTCAAATTTATGTTCCTTAAGGGCGGGGACTTTGGGGGGATCTTTCTATGTATTCGTAAAGCTTATCATAGTGTCTGGCACATACTAAGTATTTGTTAAATGAGTTTTGACTCAATAGACTCTTCTCATCCACCTGACTGGGACCACTTCCCCCAAGGCTTATTCCTCTGCACTCATACACTCCCTCAAAGTTCATATATACACATAAGTTCAATGACCACCTCTGTGCCAATGACCCCAAAATCTCCAATTCCAGTCTTTCCTCCAGCGTGCCTCCTAACCATTTAATTTTGACTTCTAGTCCTATAAAGATGTCCCAATGTTACCTTAAACTCAACAGAAATGAGAATCAACTTAGTATCCTTACCACCACCTCCCCGAAAAAACATCCTTCACTTCTCAATCACTTGATTCATTTCCAACACAGCACTATCCAATCAATCAGCAAGGATTTATTAAGTGCCAACACTGTGCTGAACTCTGGAGTTACAGACAAAACCCCATTCTTTTCGTCTTTGAATCTAGAAACCTAAGAATCCTACTTAACGCTCCTCTCCCCTCCCCCCACCATTTAATCCTCATATTTCATCTGTCATCAAGTGCTATTGATTCTTTTAAATTTCTTACAAATCTTTTCTTTCCTCTCCACGCCCACTTCCACCACCTTAATCCAGGTCCTCATCATTTCATGCCTAATTAAAGAAAACTGTGTTATGTTTGATTAGCCAAGATTTTGTGGTGTTCCATGGTTTAACCTACATTAGGTTTTATTGAAAAAGACGTTAAGAAGGAACAAGGGTTATCAGGTTTGTAAAAGCTGAGTCCCCTTAACAGATGAGTTGGAAGGAATTAGGAAGAACTGTAGAACACAGTTTTCTACATTATGAATGGTGGCTTGGAGCCACTCAGAAGGGAAGAGAGAAGAGAGATTTGAAAGTAAGGGAGTTGCTTTAAGAGATAAGAGAAGAGGAATTTGGGTCTGATCTGGCTAAAGGATTGGTGCTCCTGTAACAAGTGAAGAGTTGTAAACATGGTACTTAACACCTAGGCTCTAACAGCTGAAAATAATCTGGAACAAATAGGTCTAGGTCTGTGAAAAGGGCCTGGGGCAGCCTGGAGATGGGAGAAAGATAAACTGTGATGAAACTCTTTTCCTAAGTGGGTTTTTTCCTTACTGAACTTGTCATAAAATATACCCTTTAGACTTAGAATTTTTTTCTAAATTCTTGCTCTCCCAGGGCTATTTCATAGTTTAGAAAGTGAAGCTAAATAATATTAATATTTATATTCTAAATAGATAAGTAAAAATAAGGGTTTTCCCCCCATAAATAGCACTGGTGGAATATGGAGTTTTATATCCCTGTTTTACTAAATGTTCTACACTCGAAGTTAGCCTATTTTGCCCATGTAGCTCCCACACCTCTGGATATAGCTACTGGAGGTGAAAGCTAGTACAGCATACAGTTATCCCTTCCACATCACAGGGGTTAGGAACCCAGTAACACCCTTTTTTCCCTCCCCACAGTGATCTGGAAAATCCACATAAATTTTTTTGGTTCTCCCTTCCTCCCCAAGAAGAAATCTGAATTATTATGGAATTAAGAGACAAAATGTTGATATTATGTGATACTATACATACATTTTATGTCTTTCTTAGTTTCTAAACTTTTTTCTGTGTCATTGGCTGGTTTCCACAAAACTCCCTCAAAAATTCCCATTTGGTCTCTTATGCTGACCATGATATATCAAAATCGGAAGGGACAACTGTAATATGTGGGAGGAAGTAACAAGCCTTTCTTAGACTGACGATGGGTTGTTTCATGAGATCATAGTAAGGACAGTTAGACAGCATTTTCAAGTTTGCAAGACACTTTCCATTTAGGTACAAGGTTACATGTGGTGTCTCGTGAAGGGGGTAGGAAAACTATTCGATGGCGAGAGCTCCTCTATAAGGAAACTTCCTTTACCAGTTCAGATAGAAGTTTCTGTGCCATTTATAGGATTAGAGAATTGCCTGGGGCACTGAAAGGGAAAGAAGAAAAGCCATGGTCACACAGCCACTACGTGTCAGAGACAGAATTGGAACACAGGTTTTCCTGACTACCAGACCAGCTCTTTCCACTACCCCCATGCCAAAGTAGTTGTGGAAGTAGAATTTGAACTTAGGTCTTCCCGCCTCAAATCCTGCAGTATAAACACAATGCCTTGTGCAACCAGCGTGACCTAGATGGTCGATTACACGTCACCAGAAATCTTTAAACAGAGCCTCGTCTCATGTAGTAATACCAAAACCATACGTGCCAGAACATTTTGTGGTAACAAAACAACTGGAAACAAAGTGGGTGCCCATCAATTGGAGAATGACTCTACAAATTGTGGTACGTAAATAAAAGGTCACGAATGACAAATAAGAATTCTGAGAAACATGGAAAGGCTTTGTATGAACTGGAACAATATAAAGAAAGAAGAAAAAGAAAGACAGACAGTGACTACAAGAATGCACATGGAAGCATCACTAAAAGACAGCGAAACGTAGATTAAAAACAATGACCAACACAAGCTCTTGGACAAGGCTATTGGACCTCCCAAAGCACCCTTTTTTCCCCACACACAGAATCTCTGGTCTCATCACATATACACATATACATAAACATAAATATTCCAATGAACATATTCCACACAGGGCTCACTGATCCCCTTGCCCATCTTATTGTTCTCTTCATCCAGTGCCCAACACCAGGCCCTATGCACTCCCCATACCTCATACCTAGGCTAGTCCCACCTGGACTTATTGAACCATTCTTGGACGAGGCCTTGGAGGTGGAGCTGAAGGGCAGGAGGTGAAGGTCCTGCTCTCCCTTCCCTTCAGGTGCTTCCAAAGGGTCTCCCTTCTCAATGGGACTGCTAGGCCTTTCCAGCTGCCCTAAAATCAAATGCTCCTATGGGGCTACCTCCCCCTAATTAAAATGTGAATTTTTCAAAGAAAGGACTGTCTTGCCTTTCTATCTGTATCTATATGTATAATGCCAGTATTAACACAGGCATGGCACATAGCAAGTCTTAACAAAGGCTTTATAAATCATTCCTTTAATTTATTCACAATAGGGACCACAAGTACCCACACCTTATTCATTGTGAAAACAGAACTGGAAAAGTCAGTGACCAGTCTCACGGACATCTGGCAAGTGCAAATCTAGGACTGAGATTGACTTCACAGTGGTCTTTAATAGAAAGAACTCTGAACTTGGAGCCAAAGGATCCCAGTCCAAATCTAAGCTCTGTTAGCAATGACCTATATTTCACTGGAGAAGTCATTTCACATCTCCATTTTGTTAGTCGTAAAATGAAGGGAGTAGGACAAGACGATCTCCAATATCTCTTGTATCTCTAGAACCATGATCCCAGGACCTTCGTGCCCACTGAACCCTGCTTCCTCAATGGATGTGCAATGGATGGCAGGCCTGCCTCACTCTAGGAAACTTGGCGACTTTACCAAAAGCTGTTGCCCAACCCTCACTTCTCCCTCCCAGATTCAAGGAAGAAGGGACTCCTTCCCACACAATCAACCAATCAATCAATCAATCAATCAATCAATAAATCTAGAATCCTTGCCTTGATAAAGATTTTATTAAAGTACCAGGTGATCTTGAAATGTACCTACTGATTTAAGGACCCAGGTCATGTGGTGATGAAACCTAAAAGGGGAAATCAAGAAATGAATCTCCATGAACAAGAGCTTCATGCCAACTGAAAGCTGAGAAATTCTGTGCCCAAGAATTGGTGGTGACGCTAAACAGCAACGTTAGCACAAGAGCGAACAAAGAGAACATCAGAGAGATGATTCAGCTAAAATAACAGAAACCACTCGATTGCCCAAAAGATTTTTCAGAATTTGTACTATGAGAAGAATGCCAACTCTTCTTGCCCTCATCTGAGCAAAAACCTAGCAATGGAAGGCAGAGATGAATAAACACATATGTAACGTAATACTGGCCCAATTGACCAGTGTCCATTACAAATGTGTTTACCTAGACTGTTTATGGGCAACTAGGTAGATTTTCAGGCCTGGAGTCAGGAAGACTCCTCTTCCTGAGTTCAAATCTGGCCTCTGACACTTCCTAGCTACATGAACAAGGTAAAGTGAGCAAGTCACTTTACCCAGTTTGTCTCAGTTTCACCATCTGTAAAATGATCAGGAGAAGGAAATGGCAAACCAATCCACCATCTTTGCCAAAAAAAAACCCAGGTGGAGTCACAAAGAGTCAGACATGACTGAGAATGACTGAACAACAGACTATAGTAATAAAAATGGCTAGTATTTGTATAAGGCTTGTAAAGCTTTTAAAATTTCATCTCATTTGAACCTGACAACAATTCTATAGTGTGCAGAGAAACTTTCCCAGGGAGATGGTGCTAGTGTCTCAAGGAGAATCTGAACTCAGGACTTCTGGACTCTACTTCTGGGACTGTCCACCCAGCCACACAAGTTAGAGACACAGATGGTTTCTTAGGCCATATTTAAGAAATTACTTTGGGCTCTATTTCTAAAAGAAAGCAAGAACCTTATAAAGCTCAGCCAAAAAAATCTAAAATCTTCATTTGAAATAACATTGATGAAAATCTTAAATCTGTGAGTGGAGGGTGTGAAGTTGGATGCTCAAGAGCCTGTCCTTGGCTTAATTGGGTTGGATCAATTCTATTATAGAGTTCCCTGGGAAATCCAATTACCAGTCAAGGATATGAAGACCTCAGCAAGGCCCAAGCAGCACAGGTAGTTAATGATCTCTTGATACACTGGAAGATTAGCTTCAGAGCTACCAAGTCCATGGGGGTGATAAGGGGGAGGGAAAGGGAAAGGGAAGGGAAGGAGGGTGCCTTCTGGGGCTACTACAGAAGAAAAGTACAAAGACTTCTTCAGTTGATCGAGAGCTGTTAGGATTGTGGTGATACAAGGACATTTGACACATCTGCCAAAACTTATCAGCTCTCCCCTCCCCAAGAAGCCTAAAAAGTAGCTACATTTAACCATTAAAACTATTTTTAATGTGTGATTTCACTGGAATAAAGAAACCCCAGTGTGGAAACCCCTTCCTTCCACCAACGTAGATAGGTACTTTCTCTGCATCTCATGATCTCGGAGAGTCATCTGGAGCACTGAGGTTATGACATGCTCAGGGCCACACAGGCAGGGTGTGTCCCAACAGAACCAACTCTTCCTGACTCCAAGGTCCATTCTTTATCTTCTTGACCACCATGCCTCTTTATGAGTTATGGGAAAGAAAAGGCATTGTGAAGAACTCCTTCTTCCTAACAGCAGCAACTAAGAAATTATCGTCATCCAAAACAATAGCTCTCACTTGTAGACCGGCTCATTAGATCTCACAACAGCCTTCTGAGGAAGGAAGGAGTCTAACTATCATTATATTAATTTTAAAGGCACCTGGGGCTCGGAAAAAAGAAGACACGCTTGCCTCAATTCACACACCAGTGGGTGGCAGACCTGTATGCTGAATGCAAGTCTTAGGAATCTAAATCCAGGTCTTTCTCTCATACCGGGTTGACAAGGAGTAGAACAAACATAGTTGGGAAGGATTAGAGGCCAGGATTGCCACTTCCTTATTTCAGTCAGATTAGACTCATGGTACAGTAGAGTCAGAAAGACTGCCTATTCTGCCTAGAGTCTGAAAGACATGAATTCAAATCCAGCCTCAGACACTTATTAGCTGTGTGACCCTGGACAAGTCACTCAACTGATCTTCATTGTTCAGTTACCTTAACTATAAGATGGGGATAGTAGTAGCATTGACTTCAGAGGGCTGTCGAGAGGATGGTAATATCTGAAAAGCACTTATTACAGTGCCTGATACATAGCAGGCACTTAACAAATGTTTATTCTCTTCCCCTTCCCTTCTGATTTTGTCCCATCAAGGTATATTGAAATCTTAGCCTTTACAAAGACCTGTTATTCCGATGCCAATTGAATTGAATATGGAAGTGGACAGGAGCTTATGTGAAGCAAGAAGTGATCAAAGGATCATAGATCTGAAGCTGGCAGAGACCTCAGAGACTATTTAAGTCCACCTCAAACCTACTGCCCATTTTACAGATGAGGAAACTGAGAGCGAGGGAAGTTAAGTGACTCGTCCAAAGTCCCCCAGGTAATAACCAATGAGAGGCAGTCTTTGGACTTGTATCCTCAGATGCCAAAACCAGTGATCTTTCTACAATGCCCCACTGCCTCCCGTCAGAAGGTGGGGTCCCATGTGATGGTGATTATTCATGGTTATCTGGATGAAAAGCTGCAGCAATAGACACTGACATTCTGGTAAAGAAAAGTGTCACTCTCTAACCCTTCACTCCTCACTCTAGTCAAACACTCTCACTATACACAAGTTTCTGCAGCAAGACAAAAGATGCCTTAGTCATTAAGATCTTCTGATCTACGTATCTAGAATCTTCATTCCCTCAATTCGCCCCACAGTCTGCCAGAAATCCTACAGATGCCCCATCTCCTGACTTGATCTGGATTTCTTTTTACCACTTCCCCCTCTCCACCCTCCAGGATTTCCTTCTTCCCAGTTCCTATACACCTGACTGGTATGTGATACCTGCCTTGATTCTATTCATCTATGTCCTGGATCCAGCCAGCCTCTTTCATAAAGAGGTCTGACCCCTGGTACCTACCTGATCCTTCCAGTTGTATCTCTCATCCCCCCATCCCAGCTCCTTTCCCTGTACTCCCAACCCACTATCACCCATGTCCTGAAATAACACGTAACCAAGCCAGGATAGAGAGGGTAGGCCTACCGGAATCAGATGCCCCCTGAGGATAAAAAAGGACAGGATGTGGACCTCCAGGCTTCCTCTCCAGATAGAGATGAAATCTCAGAGGGCCCTAAGCATTTGCCAAGCAAAGTGTGGTAAGGGAGAAATCGATAACCGTTAACAACTCCCTCTGGCAGCAAGGGGGAAACTGTCACAGGGCAAGATGGATGACTCTGATGGAACAGATTTGCCAGAAAACCTACTTAAAAATACGGGGAATTCTGAACAGTTTAAATGAAACTCCTCCAGGATCTAGGGCTGGCATCCTTAAGGAAGACATTTTTCCTGCAAAAAGCCCCCTTCCCTACACAGGAAGGCTCAAAGATCACACTTAGAGCTAAGAGGGGATCTTAGAGGCCTCCGACTGACAGAGGACACAAACTGAGGGCTGCAGAGGCTAAGTGATGTGCCTGACATTGCTCAAATGTGAAATGCCGAAGCCAGGATCTGAACACTGACTCCAAATCCAGAGCTTCTCCAAGCTGGTTGAGAGTGACTCAACTGTGTGGAGTCACTGGCTGATATGCAGACTACAGCAAGCAGGGAGGTGGTACGATAGATACAGCACTGGGTCTGGAGGCAGGAAGACCCAAGTTCAAATCTAACCTTAGATACTTATTGGCTGTCCTGGTCCCAGTTGAGTCATTTAAGCCGTTTGACTCAGTATTCTCAATTGTAAGACGGAGGCAATGATGGCACCAACCTCCCAGGGTTGTTGGAAGGAGAAAATAATACTTATAATAGGTACTTAAAATGTACTTGTTCACCATTCCCCATTATAGCTGTCCAGGATCTAGGTGTTTTCCCTGATAATCCCACATGCCCTTTCTTATCCCATGAAAGAACAGACTAAGGTTGTTGGGACTAGCTCATCATTTACCTGGGATTGGTCATTTAGGGATCAGTAGGAGCTGAATTTCTAATACGGCAGGGAACAGATTGCAATGTTTTGCAATTGAGATGTTTCAGAAAGTGGCAAAGTGTAGAGATAAAAACACAATTCTAATACAAATTCTACCCAATGTAGAAGAAGCAGATCAGAGACTGGGGAGATGAAGGACAGGCATAATAGGTCCTTTCTTCAACCCATTCTCAAGGAGGATGATTCCTATACAGGTATGGAATAAACCATAGGACATGGGGCAAGGTCCCCTGCCTCTGTGGCCCCTCTCTCTGCCTGGATGGCTGCTCCCAGAACCTCCACATAGGCAGGGTACCCAGGCCATCCGCATCTTCGCTCTTCACCAGATTGCATCCCTGACTCCTCTACGACGCCCCCCAAGGGGTGCCTTCATTCCTCCCCTTGCCCTTCAGCTTCCTTTTTCCATGTGTTGTCTCCACCCACTAGAATGTAAGCTTGAGGACAAGGACTGTCTTTTTGTTCCTGTTTCTATTCCCAGGGCTTAGCACAGGGGACTATAATAATATATATGCTTATGGGTTGACTCACTGACTGTCCTGTCTGGGATCTCCTGCAGACACATTGACAAGCAGGGTATAAATTTTAGTGCAATGAGGCCAAGCAAATAAATATTACTGTGTATCCTCCACAAAGATCCTCCTTTGATGCCTTAGGTCTTTCCTTACCCCCAACCCAGCCTCCGCTCACCTGCCAAAGTGATCTTCCTAAAGCATACGTCTGATCATGTCACTGGTCTAGTCACAGGTAACTCCTGTTACCTCCAGGATCAGATATCAAATCCTCTGTCTGGCTTTTAAAAACATTCACAATCTGGCCCCTTCCTGCCTTTCCAGGCTCCTTATTCTTTTCTCCCCTCTACTTACTTTATGATACAGCAACACTGTCTTTCTTGCAGTTCATATGCCATCCCCCAGGCCTGGAAAGTGATGGAATCCTGCCTTACTGTAGAGATAACGTAGAACACGAAGGGCCTTACAATGAAGAGTCGGGTCACACAGAGTCACCTTCTCAGATGCCTCGGAGCTGTCCTCAATGAAGCATAAGGTGGTGAATATGTTAGAATGCCGGGTTAGCAGAAGGAGACTAATGTCTTCAAGTCACCGTAATTCTCCAATTACACAAAGCTAGGATGGGAGGAAGAAAAGGTCAATAATATACATGGGGGGATGCTGCATGAAAGGATTCAAGTGGTCTGAGAATACTTCTCCATCACTCACAATTCCACCTGTCTTTTAGTGAACCCTGAGATGTTCTTTGAAAGAAGAGATATACCGTCCTGTGACAAGACAATTAGATTGCCACCTCAGAGGTTCAATGGTTGTCATCCGTCCTTTGTCTCTGAAGAGAATGATCGATGACATCATGGGGTGATGTCTTGACTTGTGCGTGAACTGTATTTAAGTGAGGGAGAGTTACACAAAGTCATGGGCCTCGCTCTCTATTCCAGAGGTGAGATAAAAATCAGGATGGCTGGTGATGGCCCAGGACACAGCGGATGACCTTGGCATCTCTCGTGTCTAACCACACTCTAAGGGCTCCTCCACAGCACCTGCTTCAGGTGCCTTTGTGGCCATTGGAACAAAATGTTAGCATCTCATTCCACCAGGGGGAAGTCTTCACATGCTCGGGGTTGACCTCCCCCTAACTCACTGAGGTTTGACGCCTCTCTGTTACCCTCAACCTAGTTTAGCCCATCTGCCAAGACAGCTTTACCGGGGTGTGGCCTCTGTGCATGCTACAGCTTCTTGGAGCCACAGGTAAGAGTTGAGAGCCAGGTGGACACCAAAGGTGGATGAACAGCCTTGAAAAGGGCAGCCCCAGGGGCAGCAAGGTGGCACAGTGAATTGAGCACTGGCCCTGGAGTCAAGAGGACCTGAGTTCAAATCCAGCCTCAGACACTTGACACACTTACTAGCTGTATGGCCCTAGGCAAGTCGCTTAACTTCAATTGCCTTGCCTTCCTCCCTCAAAAAAAAATGTTTTTAATTAAAAAAAGAAAAGGTCAGCCCTCACACCAGAGGTGCTAGTCCTCCCTAAATAAGGCACTGGAGGCCCGTTAAGGATAACCACTGGCTGGGAATATGATAGAGAGGATTTGTACTTCAGAAGCTTGATTAAACAAACCAAGAGGTCATTTCTAACACAAGTGGTCCAGGATTATGTTTCTGGGTGTCTCCTAACCTCCTGACAGTCCTGGCCCTGTTAGTGCTGACTCCTAAACCAGATGGTACAATTAGATTGTGCATGTGGACTACAGAAAATTAAATTCTAAAACCAAACCTGACATGTATCTTCTTAGACTTGCTACATTATTAGATCAGTTAGGAAATGTTAAAGTCATTTCTATTATCGATTTATATAAAGTTTTTTTGGCAAAAAGCAATCCAGGCCCAAAACACCAAAAAAAAGCCATATAGAGAATACCAATTTAATGTCTTACCCTTTGAAAAGCGTAATTCAACTGCCTTTTTCCAAAGACGGGGTTAATGGTTTGTTAAGTGAACCAAGGACATCTGCCATAGCCAAGCCACGGGCAGTAGATCTGGGCTTCGATCCAGCGATTCATCTCAGACTAGCACTAAGTGTGAAGCTGGACTGATGGCCAAAGTCAGTTTATTGGGCCATTGTGAACCTCCAAAGGTCAAATTTGTGAGAAAGAAAAATGTGGCAACAATGTGGCAGCAACAGCTACATAAACAATCTGATTTCATCCTCCACAAGAACCCTGTGGGTTAGGTGCCAGGATCATCCCCATTTTGGTGGTGAAGGTGAAGCAGATTAAGTGGCTTACTTGGAGTCAGGACTTGAACTCAAGTCTTCCTGACTCCAATTCTGATACTATATCTAGTTGCTTCACAGGATCCACTGTGGGTTATTACAAGGACATGCTGGTAAGTGTTTAACAACCGGCTCCTGGGGAGAGGGGGTGTACTCATGACACTTTCAAGCGTCAAACTTTTATGTGCGATCTGCAGTTTTAACAAAGTTTTTAAATGTAATATTTTCTTTGTTTGATCGTATTTTTATTTATTTTGTTAAATTATTCCCCAATTACATTTTAATCCAGTTCAGGTGCCCCCAGGTGGCCTGCTTGACACATCTATTGTAGAATAATTATAGATCACTCAGCAATTTAATAAATAATGAACTTCTATAGTCACAAATGTTCTAGTCAGGGTCACAAGCAGGTAGGCTCTACCATGTAGCTACATCAGGCAGGCTGCATCATTTGTTTTGGAAGCCAAGTACAAGAACAAGGGTAATGAGGCATAGCCCTTGATCTAAGGAACATGACTCACATTTCATGACACTTTGCAATTTACAAAATATCTTTCCCACAACAACCCTGTGAGGTTGGTGTCAGAAACATTATCATCCTCATTTTCCAGACCAGGGAACTGAGGCACGAATCGAGTAATGGATTTGCCCAAAGTCTTATTGCTAGTAAGTGGGTTCAAACCCGGGTCTCTTAAATCCAAATCCAAGCTATTGAATCTAAGGTAGTATTTGAGAGGTCTACATGGCACAGGGAGAGCACACATCCTTCAGCTGGGAGTGGTGAACATTTTGGAGATAAATATAGATAGATACACAGATAGCTAGAGAATACATAAATAGGTGAAGAGATATTACCTATCTATATTATAGATATTTACATTGCAATTATAGATGGATAGATAGATAGATAGATAGATAGATAGATAGATAGATAGAGGTAGATAACTGCATTTTAATAGAATTAATTTCCTTTGTAAACCTATGTTATTTTGCTTTGTGCAAATAAAAGTCCTGGAAAGCTGGGGGAAAACCAGCCATCCCTCAACCTTAGTACAAATCTAGGGAAGCCAGTTCCCTAGGTAAGTGGAAAACGTCTGTCCTCCTGATCCTCTTTTAGAAAGTTCTCATGCTCTGTATGAATTTTGCATTTTGACCAAAAACCTAGAGAATTTCCCACTTTTTTTTCATGGAAGACACTTTCCATAACAAAGAAAAAAATTAATTTGACACTGAACTGTCAATCTCAATGGAATATTTACTCACACTGAGCCAGACAAGGCAAATCTTTACAGGAGCTCTTGTGAGAGATGGTGGAAAGTTTAATTTTAATGGTGAAAAATTATATGATGGTAGGACATAGTACAATGGGAGATGCACTCATGTTCATAGACACATTTGCATAAATGAACCCAAGCACATAAGTCAACACACATAACCATGAATACACACATACACAGAGTTTGGGAGTATGAACATACATCAATTGTGGATGAAAAAAACTTGTTATATTAAAATTTAAACCTGCCCTAAGACTTTTGGCACACCCCCTATATCTTTGGGTTTGGAGTTTTTGTGCTTCTTGGAAGATAGGGCAATTGGGGTTAAGTGACTTGTCCAAGGTCACACAGCTAGTAAGTGTGTCAAGTGTCTGAGGTTGGATTCAAACTCAGGTCCTCCTGACTCCAGGCCCAATGCTCCATCCACTGTGCCAACTAGCTGCCCCAGTCAGTCTGCAAAAATGGCATTGAAATCCAAAGGAAGCAACTGGAAGGTGGTAGGGAAAGCCCTAAATTTGAATTCAGACCTCAATTCATTTCTAGTCCTTTGTAAACATGGTTCATCTCAATAAACCTTACCATTGTATCTATCCTTTTTCACTGACACGTAAAATGTGTTTTCACCACTGTCACAACCAAAAGGACATGCTAATTAAGCTGATTGTGGAGACTGTTTCTCAGTGCTCAAAGTGAAACACGTATATTTGCTCTCTTCATTAGATCTTTACCTCACTTGTTTGACTTCTGAAAAAAAGACTCTTTAGGTCTCGTCTTCATTAATTAATTGAAGTCAAATTTTTTCTTAATCTGGGATTGTTTAAACACTCTATTATATCCTTCAGTTACCTACCAGATTAAAGATTTCCATCAAGGCATAAGGAAGAAAGGATTAGATTTGAATCCTGGTTATCTTGCTTCATTGTGTTTGACCTAAGAGCAAGTCAGGTAACTTCTCTGATCCTCCCCATCACCAGCTCACGCCTTGTCCGTGGTTTGGAAGCTGTGGTGGTTGGATGACAAGGTTGAGCGAGATGCTCAGGAAGGTCCCTTCCAGCCATAACATTCTATGAGATCCTATGAGCACCGTACCCAAGGTTCTTTCCACTATACCATGCTATAACTGTTCATGAAGCCATTTGCAGAAGGAAGGGGCAGGGGCCTGCAGCGTGTAGCAGAGTTAAAGAGAAAATAAAACTGAGATGGTGATTTAGTCACCCAGGTAACCATATCAATCAGAGGAAAAGGTCACAGAGCTGAGAGCAGACTTGTGTAGGCCACAGGATAAAGTATCTAAGCTGCTTTTTTGCTGTTCTTCCTGTTAGGGTTTGAAATTTAAAAAGATGAAGCTGGGTATTTCTTCCTGTCTTTGAGAGAGTAATAATAATAATATGCATGATGTATATGTGTATGTATACATATACATACGTTTATTTACTCGAGGTTGGTAAAGCACTTTATATATGTTATGTCGTGCAATCCTCATAATAACCCTATCAGGAAGATCCTCTTGTTATGCCCATTTTGCAGGTAAGGAAAATGAGACTGAAAAAAGACAGGTGACTTTCCTAGGGTCACACAGTTTCTGGAATGTAGAATACGAACCTGGGTCTTCTTGATTCAAAGTCCAGTACCCTAGTCCCTGTACCACCTAGTTACCCAAGTTCCCAAAGGAATTCATAGAATTTCAGAGCTCAAAGGGTAAGGTAAAGGACAATATTATCCTTTCAAGGATGTCAGTGAGGGATTTTAGGGTAAATGCCTGAGTAAGGCCGTGATGTTGAGGAATGACAGGTCATGGAAACGGTGACACTCTGTAAACACTTCCCACCTTCTTATAGCCAAAATGGTTTGAGACGCACCGCTATAAATTTGTCAGATCTGAGTTCTTTTTGTGACAAATGTTGAGTGCCCTGAAACAGAAAACTGGTGGAGAGGGCCTTCACAAGAGGTCTCCAACTACCACCACCGAGAGACTGGATCCTACAGCACCCCCTGAAGATAAAGCCCTAGTCAAGGTAGAGGATGCATCCCAGCATTGACACCAATGATAAAAGCTGACCTGTGAACAAAGTAACTCTATACCCCAAGAGAGTCTGAGCTGACTTTCACAAGGCTACATGCCTTTGACATATAGAGTATTCTGCCGATGACAATGGGGTAACTGGGGAGGCCTGGGTTGCCAGGGACAAAAGGCCTCAGAAAAAGAGATCTTATAAAAGAATCAGCAATCCTAGAGCTATCCATGGTCCTGAGAAAGTCTCAGCTTGTTGCCTCTGATCAATCTGCCTCTGGCCGGCTTGGCTTACCTCTTACCTGTTTGCTTCTGGATAGCTTAAATTTCACTGGCTGTGCCTCTCTGACATGTCCTAATTCCTCCTATCTTGGATATTTCTGAACCTATCCTGATAGAAATAGCCAATGACTAAGCACATAGCACCTCTCCAAGTCCTCTCTGCCTTTTTGGCTACAGTTCCAAATCCACTCTAGAGCACTATTTAGCATTCCAAAAAGAGCAGCACTGGAAAACACCAGAGGTTTCTGACCTTGAAAGAATAGGGGATAAGATCAAATTATAAAATGACTAACAATTCACAAGGAATTTTGTTGCTTTTTTTTAAAAAATCCATTAAATAATAGCTCACATTTAAGTAATATTTTGAAGTTTACAAAGCATTTTTCTCACAATAACCCTGAGAGGTACATAATGCAAGTATAATTAGCTCCCTTTTAAAGAACCTGATACTCAGAGAGAGGAAGTGACTTCCCCACTCACACATTTAGTAAGGGGCAGAATCTAGATGAAAACCCTAGTCCCTTGATTCCACAAAGGTCCAATGCTCTCCACTACCACACCATGCTTATTCTCCATTGAAATTGTCTTACAACCCTGATTTGAGCTTCAGATTTGTACTTGGTTTTTCTTGCTTTGAATGGTCATTTTTTTTTTACCATATCCTTTCAATAGAGTTTGACTTTCCTGAGATTTCTATTTTGAGGTTTTTTTAATCCACAAATATTTACTTCAGTACCTACTATATGCATATTATATATGCATATAATACATACTATATATTACAGGGTCTTGTAACCTACTTATAGCTTATTTTATGTGGGAAAAGCAAAATTGCCTATGGAGTGGGACACTGCAAAATCAGAAGAAATGGATTCAAATCAGCATTTTGCTGGGACTGTGTCACTTCAACTCTCTGGGTCTCATTTTCCCATCACATCTCTTTGAATTCTAAATCCTATGATCCTAAGAGATCAATGATTAAAAGAGACTTGTAAGACAAGTTTTAATTACTTAATAAGGAAATGGCAGCATGTAGTGTCCCTAACTCAAGTTACAGTACACTCCAAAAATAGTACCCCAACCCTTTAGACCAGCGGTTCTCAACCTGTGGGTTATGTTCAATTTGTAATAATGAAAATACATCCAAAGATCAGATATTTACATTACAATTCATAACAAAATTAGAGTTATGAAGTAGTGATGAAAATCATGTTATGGTTGGGGGTCACCACAACATGAGGAACTGTACTAAAGGGTCGCAGCATTAGGATGCTTTAGAGGCTATTCATGAAGCTACTCAACTCTTCAGTTCATTAGAATGTCAGAGCTGGGAGAAGCCTGAAAGTTTATCTCATCTAAACATTTCTACCACCTTTTTATAGAGGAAGAAATGAAGGACCATAGTGGTAAAGGAGCCCAACCAAGGTAGGAAGCAGTATTAGAACTCAAATGTAGGTCTTCTGATTCCAACCCTGATGTTCCTTCCCCTATAGGGATTGATGACTTAAAGGTAGCCCCAATAGTCTATATAGATATGTATTTATCTGTATACCGATGGAATCCCACTGAAGGAAGAGACAGAAAACCCCATTTCTGAATATTGTTTTCTCTTTTCAAAATGAATCACTACAACTAGGATAAAAAATCTCAACTACTCTGAGCAGGTGTTTGAGCCGCAAACATTTATACACATGTCTTTTTTTAAAAAGCCAAAGGCATGTATCATAAAGTATTCACTCAATCTCCAGAGTTGTCATTTTCAGACCAGACATGAAAAAAATGTACCCTTCTCAAGCACACCAATAACTTTGGAATTTCTACTCAAGCTCCCTTTCAAGCACGTACTAAAGAGATGGGAGACTCAAGAGAAGATTTGATATCAATCCCTTGCAATCATTTGTGTTTTTTTACTCTTTCAGTGACATTTGCCATCATAGACTCCTAGTATCCTAGTTGGACACACAGAGACAAGCATTTTCCCCTTTATTATAGATGAGAAAAGAAATGCCTCATGTTAAAAAACTGAGATGTTAGATGACTTTCCAAGTTAAAGAGCTAATTGGTGGTAAGTGGAACTAGAAACTAGGTCTTCTCACGCACCCTTGGGAAGTTTTCAAAACCAGTGATACCCAGACCTTGGCTCTGGAGTCCTAAATGACTGGGTACTGCTAACAATACAGCCCTTAGGCAAATCCCTTAACTTCTGTGAGTCATGGTTTCCCCATCTGTAAGACACGGGATTTAGACTCCAAGACTCCTAAAGTACTTCCTAGATATGACATTTATGATTCTATGTGCAACCTGCCACTCGCCAAGCCCTCTCATTTCTGTGTTGAAACATTATTACACTAAACTCCAAATTACACTATTATACTAGTATGCCATTATATTAGATTACATTTTGTTAAAACATTATTATTCTAGACTCCACAGAACATACAGTAGTCATGCGGCTAATGGTCATTCTAAATGTGGCTTCTAGTCACACACCTGGGAGGGCCATGTTGCAACACAGTATAAAAATCAATAAAATTATAAGCCCAATAATGGTTTGAATGTTGCTACCAAAAAAACCTTCTTAATATTGTATGGAAAATCCAGAAGACAGGAATTGGCTGTCCTCCATCTCCCCTGAGGATGGAAGCAGAAAGCAAACAGGCGGAAACTATAATGAGACGGATTTAGTTTAGACATAAGAAAAAACTCAAGAGCTGTTAAGTGACCAAGAAGAGGAGGCAGAAAAATTTCCCTGCTTTAAGATTTTCATAAATGCTAAGTGAACTCAGCTGCTTGTGATGGATCCAGTACATTTTTTTTTTCTGGTGACATGACGTTATGAAGTAAATCCCTTCATCTGTGCTCCTAAACTCTTGCTTCCCAACTCATGAGGGACCTTGTCCCCATGCTTGTGTCCTTCCTCTACATTTTTTTTCAATCTCTCCCTTGGCTCCTTCTACCATCCCCCTTCAAACATGCACATGTTTCTCCCTCTAGAAAAATAATCATATAACTCTTAAGCTCCCTCTAACCTCCTTCCTATGTCTTTTTTTCATGGACACCCAAATATTTAAAAACAAGTGGTTTACACTTGCAACTTCTTCACCCATACTCAAACCTAATACCTTGCATTTTAGACACAGTCCCCAACCCTTGGGTGCAACTGCTCTTTCCAAAGTCATTTATTTCAGTTCTCGAGAAGAAAAACTAATTAAGTATCAGTGGTTGGGACCATGGGAAAATTAATTTATAAAATATTATTTTAATATCCCATTTCACATTCTCCTTGTGCTTAAGTTATTAAGCCTATCTATATATCAGCTGCATCTACACAGTATGAATGGTCCTGTATTTCAGTTCCCCAGTGAGGGGAGAGGAGAGAGACAGAGACAGAAAGAGGGAGAGGAAGAGAGGGGGGGGAAGGGAGGGAGGGAGAGAAGAAGGGAGGGGGAGAGGAAGAGAGGAAGAGAAGAAGAGAGAGAGAGAGAGAGAGAGAGAGAGAGAGAGAGGAAGGAGAGGAGAGAG
>CM053596.1:254855392-254868779 GCA_028646575.1 Pseudocheirus occidentalis
GAGGGGGAGAGGAAGAGAGGAAGAGAGGAAGAGACAGAGAGAGAGAGAGAGAGAGAGAGAGAAACTATAGTCTATTTCAATGTCTCTCCTTAGATCCATATAATTATTGCTAGGGACTACTGATTCTTCCCCAATCCATCTTAAGGACATTCTTCTCCTCCCTTCTTACCTCTCTTTGCTAAAGAGTAGACAGTCACAGTTGCCAATCCCTGGGGAGCCCCTTTCCTCTCCTCTTCCCCCCTCTCAACACCATTTGTCACATCCAATTAGCCATCTGCCAGGCTCTGAGGCCTCCCTCTAGGCCCACTGTCCAGCTGCCAACTCCCACTCCCCCAGACCCCCTAACAGACACCCATTGTGTCCCTGGGCTTGGGGGCAAGAATGCATGGGGCTGGGACTTGGGCCAACCTACAATATCTCTTCCTATCCCATTCTGGAGCAGTCCTGCCAAGAACTTAAAACTGGTGTCCTACTGCCATACTCCATCCCTCCAAAACGTACAATATTAAAAAGCCCTGCCTTTCCTCCTCTCTAAAATGAGTGGTTTGGACTAAGTGGTTCCTGCAGTTGCTTCCATGTCTAACAACCTATGTTTTAAGGGCTCTGCCTGGATTGAGATACACAAAGTGACCAGACATTACACTTAAAAGGGGAAGCCCAGACAGGAATCAAAAGAAAACTGCTCTGTTCTGTCACCCTTTCCTTCTTCCCATGTTGGCTTTCACATAATTTACCCATCGGTGGCCCCCAAGCCTCCAGTGAATCTCCCAGAGTAAAAATGAACTTTGTCTCTCAAGGAATCTCTATCAGTTTATACAACCCAGCACTTCTCACCTGAGTCTGCCTCTGAAACTGAGTGAAATGGCTGCTATCCAGGATCCCAAAAGAGGGGACCTACCAGGATACACATTTCACATTTAAAATGCAAATGAATTGGAAATGATGAACCAAGAGATTTTTTTAGTTGTATTCCAAATGGATGTATATTTAAAAATATATGAACACATATATAACATACCATTATGTAGCATTAATATCGCTACGTTGTGATATAATAAATTGTGTTTATATTATATGTAATTTAATTAATATTAATAATATATTATAACATATTTTCTTGACCAAATTTGCAACTCTGGGACAGCTAGGTAGCACAGTAAATAGAGTAATGGCCCTGGAGTCAGGAGGACCTGAGTTCAAATCTGGCCTCAGACACTTAACACTTACTAGCCACGTAACCTTGGGCAAGTCACTTAACCCCAATTGCCCTGCCTTCCTCCCTCCAAAAAAAAAAAAAACCCCGAATTCACAACTTCATTGGTCCAGGAATCACCCAGTGAGGAAACTCCCTCTCCCAATGCAAATCAGTGGCTTCTCAACAATATCTAATCTTCAAGAGCTCCCAGACCAACCAACTGAAATTGGATTGTTTAGCATCCTAAAAAGTTAAAGCAACCTTCCTAGAGTCACGCGACCAGAATACGTCAGAGGCAAGAGTTGAACATACATCTGCTTGACTTTGAACCTACACTCTTTATCTAATACAGCAGGACTTGTTAGCCTCTTTGGTGCCATGGGCCCCTCCTCAGAATCACATTTTAAATGCATGAAATAAAATACATAGTATTACAAGGGAAACCAAATATGCATTAAATATAATTATCAAAATATTTTTTAAACCAGGTCATAGATTCCAGATTATGAACCCACAACTAGTGAGATGAAACCTTAGAGAAGCCTTGTCTGTGGCACCAAGTCAACTGAACATCAGAACTATTCATGTGTGGAGCATTGAGGGAGAAAGAAAACGGCACGGATCTTACCCTCAGAAAACTTAGAGTCTGATAGGGTTATAAGCCAAGTCCACCACTGACTACTGTACAAATATAAATATGATTGGGGCATAGAAGTCAACCAGGTAAAAATAAATGCAAGAGCACTTCTAGCTTGCGGCATCAGCTGCGAGCCCGTCCTGTCCAACCCTGTCCCCCATCTCTCTCTTCCCTGTCATCCCTGATACACTCACCCCCACCATTCTTCCAAGCACTCATACTGTAAGTCCATATCTGAGTATCTCGGATGTCAGTGTGGCCGGGCCTTCTCACTTGAGCTGTGAGAGTTTAATCAAACCAAAAGCCTAAAATAAATTTTCCCTTAGGCCTAGAGCTTACTTTCTGCCCTGCAGGTATGATGTTGCTCCACTTCAGAGGCCAGTCTGGGGCTATGGGCTATGGATAATACCGAGTTCCAGAGTCTGTCTCTTCCCCCTCCTCTGTCCCAGAGCCTAGCTTTATCAGTCTCTCATGGCCAAAATGTGCCATCGTTTCCTTTTAAATCACAGAAGGATTTCAGCAATCATTGAGAAAGAATTATAACTATGGTGAGGTGGACAGAGCATTATTCCAAGCACCTACGTTGGGGAAGAGGATTGATTAACTTCCTCTTCGCTGTGATCCAAAGCCAGCCATCTTCATACTTCCTGCATCATGGTCCTCCACTATCTCCTACCCTGTCACTGCACAACCAAATTTGTCACAACTGTCAGAATTTCTCGTTACAGCTCCATATCAGGCCAATCCTTCTCAATTTACATTTCAGTTACATTACTCTTGAGTTCTCAGGCACTCCCTCTTCCTTGAAGCTTCCCATGAACTAATGAGTTGAAAGTTTTCTCCCCACATTTACATCTTCCTGAAGCACTTTGTCCTATAATCTCCTTTGCTCTCTCATCTATCCAAACCTGGCATAATAGTTACCCATGTACCTGCCGCAGTGTCTCTCCCCTGCCAGGTGAATGTAAGCTTCTTGAGGAAGGGGTTTTTGTCATGTTTCTGAAATCTTTTTATCTTCTAGACCTAGTACAATGTCCTGCACACATTTCAATACTTCAAGCATCTGTGAGTCCATTAAGAGGAGCATTCCCTCCATGGTCATGGATCAGATTGTTATATCTCTATAATGTCTTAGATCGGGGGTTCTGAACCTGGGACCCATGAACTTGGATAGATACACAGAGAGGAGGGAAGAGAGAGGGGGGAAGGGAGATAAAGAAAGACAGACAGAGAAAGAAACAGAGAGACAGAGATTTACATGTATATATACATATGTGCATATATAAATTATAATATATGCCTACATATTGATAACCATTTCAAGAGAATTGGTTTCCTTTGTAATCTTATGTATTTTATTTTATGCATTTAATAGCATTATTCTGAGAAGGGAGTCTATCTATAGGCTTCACCAAATTGATACCAAAAAATAAATGAAGTTAAGAAGACCCATCTTAAAGAGTCATTCCTATAGAAAAATCCATTCCCCTGGAAGCCAATTTAGTGATGAGGCAATTTAGATAGATGGGAACTCAGATGATGAATGTGAAATCCATCACCACCCATACTGAAGGCCTTTCCAGACTGGCAAGACTAGAGCTTATACATCAAAGGCAAAGCCTTCAGCAAACCAAGGTTGCTTCATGCCACAATAAAGCACTAGAGTAGAATTTTAGCCTTTCACCTAGTAGGTGTTTAACATATTAGTTGATTTGAACTGGATGAAGTAACTGAGGTCCAGAGAGGTAAAGGGACTTGATTAAAGTTACGTAGCTAGTTAATGAAGAGATAAAACTTGGAAGCAGATCTCTTGACTCCAAGACTTTATTCCTTTCCTTCTATAAGCTGTCCAGGTTTAGTGATTTATGGGTCCAATTCCAGCTCCATTACCCAGGAGCATTCAGGTAGAAAGAGGTCCCAAAGGCCCATATGCAAGCCACAGAAGAGCCTTTCCCTCTCAGCCCTCTTGCCTACCATTCCTACAATCTGTCCCCAAAGAAGCCATGTCCATCAAAACCCAGAGATTCTTTGAGGTATTTGTCAGGTGGTAATTTGATGAGTAAGTACTAAGAATTCTCCAATTCGACTAAGGAACTGCAGTTTATGAGTTAAAAGACAGCATCAGGGGCAGCTAGGTGGTGCAGTGAATAGAGCACCGGCCCTGGAATCAGGAGGACCTGAGTTCAAATCTAGCCTCAGAAACTTAAAACAAAACTAGCCATGTGACTTCAGGCAAGTCACTTAACCCCAATTGCCCTGCATCTGCCCCTCCAAAAAGCAAAAAAAAAAAAAAAAGAAATAAAAAATAAAAGAGCATCAAAGCCAGAAAGATGTAGGTGGCAGTCTCATCTCTGGTCCATTGTGGCTGTGGGATTTTGGGAAAGTTACTTCTCCTCCTAACTCCCTGATTGAACCACGGACGTGAAGAAACAAAACAGTTCAAAGAACTCCTCCAGCCTCTGAAGGGGCTCTCTAGCTTAGACAAGTCTGCCTGCACAGATCACACAAGCTGACCAAAGGGGACCGATGCGGTCACTTTTCGACTAGTAGGTGAAGAATGTGATTTTGGCTCACTTGCTTCTTGCATCCGAGTAGAGCCTGAACTCCCAAAATTGTAATAAATAATGAAAAGAGTAAACTTCACAGTTAAATAACATTGTTCTTCCAAGAATTCCAGAAAAACAGGTGGGGGTGGGGGGGAAGGACGTAAATTTACATAGCACCTACTACATTAGGCACAGTGCTAAGTACTTTTTTTTGGAGGGGGAAGGGCAGGGTTGTTGGGGTTAAGTGACTTGCCTGAAGTCACACAGCTAGTTTTTGTGTTAAGTGTCTGAGGCTGGATTTGAACTCAGGTCCTCCTGCCTCAAGGGCTGGTGCTCTATTCACTGACCCACCAGGTGGTCCCTGTGCTATATACTTTTTACAAATAGTAGCTCATTTGATCCTTACAAAGACTCTGTAAGGTAAGTGTTGTTATTATACTCATTGATTTGTCCCATGTTATACAACTAGTTAGTGTCTAAGGTTGGATTTGAACTCAGGTCTATCCTGATTCCAGACCCAGCATTCTAAGCACCATACCACCTACATGCCTGTACATGAAGGGGAAAGGAAGTGATACCTTTCAGGGTAAAATACGTGATATATGTCCCGGACCCCAGAACACAAGGCAGTGTTCAACCGACCATTCAATCAATATGTGTTAAACGTCTGGTTCACACCAAGCACTATGGTAGGCACATCTGGTGATTCCAGATGACTCTGGAGGAGAAAGTGAGGCTGGTGACTTTGCACAGTCCTGCCTCACTTAAATACGAGACATCGCAGAATCATCTCCCCGATGTCATGGTCCAACAACAACATTACTAGGCACTTGGGAATACAAAGACAAATAAAACAGTCCCTGCCCTCAAGGAGCCTACATTCTATTCTGTTAAAGTGTTCAAACCATTAATACTCCTTACCCACTTAGAAAAATACAAATGGTACAGGTCACCCAGGTGTATATACCACCTCTGCCCTCTGAGAAAACCCTCCTGGAGTTCTGTGGGGAAGCATAAGGGTAAGGGACCTGAGATCTGCCATGACCTATTGGTTACTTTGAGTAACCCACTGATGTCACCATCTGGAAAGTGACAAGGTTGGACTATGTGATGCCTAAGAAGTCACCTTCCAGATTTCAAATTCTATGGTTCTATATTCCCTGGGCAGTCGTCCCAGACAGGAGTAGCAGTCCTAAAGCTTTTTTTTAAGTGGCAACTAGACATTTTGTACTGAGACCTTGCGGGCAGGAGGGAAAGGGACAAAGCCATCTCTCCCCAGTCCCCATTAACGGGTTGTTGGTAGCAGTGGTCACCCCTATCCACAAAACAAGAGCCTTGCCTACCATCCTTCAGTCTTTGCATCTCCCAATCAATCCCACCATCCTCCCAGATGAAACTCTGTTCCTTCACTCCTTGGCAGACAGAGGATTTCAAATACTTGTATTGATCCATCAGCCTTATGACTGTCAATCACTTCCAAGCTGCTTAGCTGCCATACAAAAGCCTTGCAGAAGGAGTCTGAATGGCATCAGGCGGGAAAAGGAAAAAGGAGAGCATGTATTATACCCACCTGAGGCAGGACAGAAGTGTGGGCTCCATCCATACCTTACAGGGTAGACCCCTCCACAGGTCGGTGACCCATATGCCACTTGACTGATGAATGACCTACCTGAAAGTTTGTACTTTTCTGGGGAGGGAGAAATAGTAGCATTATGAGACAGTTCTGTGAAGGGCATCCCACTTTGGGTCCCATTCCGATCTGGTGCTCTGCATGAATTGTTAGTCCTTAGTTCTCAAAGAGGACTATGACATCAAGGAGGTGATGCCATGACATACACATGAATTGGGTTTAAGTGAGGCAGGGCTGGGCAAGGGCACCAGCCTCACTTTTTCCTCTGGAGTCATCCGGGTCGAGCGGCCAGACATAGATCAGGATGACTAGAGGTGGCCCAGGATGCACTGAGAGACCTTGACCTTGTTAAGATAAGGTCTTAGATACACGCTGAATGCTATCAACTCTCTGCTATTAAAGAAATAAGGCAATCCCTAGCCTTCCTTAGCCTGTCCTATATCCCGGGGACCCCACAAAGAAGGAAGAAAGGGGGCAAAAATAAGACAATTAATGAACACCTATTATGTTGCCAGGAACTATGACCTCATTTGATCCTCACAACCCTGGGAGATATATGTCCTTATAATCCCAATTTTAGAGCTGAGGAAACTGAGGCAGACAGGTTAAGTGACTTATCCAAGGTCACAAAGCTAATAAGTGTTTGAGGCAGTATTTGAACTCAGGTCTTCCTGATTCTAATCCCAGTACTCCATCCTCTGTGTCACCCTATATTTACCAGAGTTTCAACCTTGCATCACAGAGAATGGTGTCAGGGGCTCCCTTTTACTTTTTTCAGGAAGAAAGGCCAGTGGGAAGGTACCCAAAACCTATGTGTTCATGAGTGTTTAGAGGTCTTGGTGTTGAACTTTCTCCACCAGTTTAGATTCACAACTTTGTGACTTACAGTCTTAGAATGTTGCTTGATAAGCAGAGAAATAAAGCAACTTACCTGTTGTCATACGTGTAGCATGTGTCATCCTTGGAGGACTTGAACTTCATCTTCATGAAGTTGTCAGTTATACCATCTCTCTCTGTCTCACAAGAGGTTCTCAGATAAAAACTAGACTTGTTGAGACTGAGAGGCTGCATGGGCTAGGGGACAGGGCACTGGATTTGAAGTCAGGAGGACCCGAGTTCAAATCCCACCTCAGACACTTACCAGCTGTGTGACCCTGAGCAAGTCACTTAACTTCTGTCTGACTCAGTTTCCTCATCTATGAGGACAGTTAGATTCAATTACCTCTAAGATCCCTTTCAGCTCTAATTCTTGGCCAGATGTGGGTTGAATGAGATGGTCTTTTCCTAGTTAATATTCTGAGATGTGGGCAGGCAAGTGCTAGCCCCTCCTTTAGCCTAAAGTACCACATTTGACCTTAACTCAGCCACTTACCCCAGACAGAAATCTCCACCTACAACATCCCAGACAGGTGGTTATCCAGGCTTTGCTTGAATATTTGCTCATTCATAGAATTACAGACTCCAAGGACCGAAGGAAATCTGAGTGGCCATTTAATCTGGTTTTCTACCTCTGGACAGGGTCAGTTCTACTCTACTATCCAGCTTCCTGAATTGATCTGTCCTGGTGTGTTTTTATATGTATTTCTTTAATATTTTTTAATTTTTAAAATGTTTTAATGTATTTTTTAAGATCAGGGAGGTTTTTGTGCCCCTAATCTCTATTCCTCATGCCATGACCTCAACCCTTTTGTCCCCTCCTAAAGCCAGGTCCACCATCTGCTGAACAAACCACATCCCCTCATTCCCCAGAGTTTTGTCTGCAGAGTCCGGAAAGGAAAGGGTAATAACAGCTACTCCCTTTCAAACCTTAGTGATTTCCAAATAACGATGGGTTACAGGTAGATGCCAATTAACAGTTTAGGAAGCATTTTTGTATCTGTTCTCTCACCTGAGTCTCTCACCGGCTCTGTGAGGAAAGCATTTCATTTGTTTGTAACAAAACTAACACTTCATGGAAGAGAGGGGACTTTCCCGAGATGACACAAACAGTGAACAGGGAGTGCAGGATCCAAATCTAGGCTGCCAAGCTTGGTGCCGTCTCCCCTACACAGCCTGCCTTTCCATTTGGACCTAGCTAACAACTGTACAAGTACAAAGGGTTGATGCGGTCTTCATGAAACCCCTTTCCTAATCACTGCTTTGAAGATCATCAGCTCAAGCAGCGGTCTCCTCATCTTACAGAAAGGTAAACTAAGGCTTAGAGAAGTCGAGTCAATAACTTTCCCCAAGAAAGCAGCAGGTTTAGGTTCTAAACTCATTGTACTGCCCTGCCTCTCAAAAGAGGTGATAGAAATATTGAATAACTCCATGCCTTATGGGAAAAACACAAGACCTTTTGCGTGTGAATCCTCCAAAGGCTTCTTCCCTAAGGAATACGACCCAATACCAAACTTTCATTCTGCCTTGGGGAATTTCTGTTGGGTATGCAGGGATGGAAGACAGGAACACATGAAAACATTATATTCGAGATTTTAAGTTTACATTTTGAAACGTGAAAGATGAATATCAAAAAGTTTCCTTTTGGGGGCAACTAGGTAGCATCATAAATAGGGCACTGCCCAGGATTCAGGAAGACCTGAGTTCAAATCTGGTCTCAGACACTTAGTAGCTGTGTGACCCTGGGTAAGTCATTTAACCCAGATTGCCTCCATTACTTGTGGACAAACAAAGCTAGGGAGGAGTCCTCATTTTTCTCTGCCATCCTCTCCCTCCCAGTACTTGAATGGTATTTACTTTTTACTCAGTGTTACATCCCTCTCTGATTTCTGTTGTTATTCTGGGATCTCCTTTTTCTGTGGCAAAGACACGACTCACCACTGTTTCATCCACCCTGACAGTGGTTCCCCGGTAGGAGGAAGGTGAGGAGTTACAATGGGAATTCAATTTAACAAGTATCCCTGGCATCCACTGAGAATGAGGAGGCTATAAAAATATGGTCTCTGCCCTCAAGAAGCTTAGGATCCCACTGAGGACATGAGATACATCTACTTGAAAGGATAAAAGCATGGCACAAAAAAAGAGTGGTGACGGTTCCTTTCTTTTCTCCTCCTGCCTCTCTGACAATCCCTTCTCTGCACCCTGTGCCGGTGCCTCATCCTCCTTCCCCTACACTATCTGGGGATCTCCTCTCTCCCCTGCCCCCCATGAATAGGGCCTCTGCTGCCTAAAAATCACTTTATTACAGTTTTAGCACTTCATTTTTCTCTACTGTATGTTTCAGTTATTCTTATAAGTTTCTCTCTGCTAAAGACCTTGTTCCATTTATTTTGTAAACACCATAGAACCTAGTAGATGGCTGGGTACATAGTAGGTGCCCTTCCTCCAAAAATACATGTTTTCCTCTCTTGCCCATTCCCACTGATCAAAGAAAACTCTTCTGACACACCTCCCCTGAACTAGAAACAAAGGAAATCCAGTAAAATGCTCTTTGGAGATCCATCCATTTAACAAGGCCATGGGCTAAGATGGTTGGGAATGGGGAGGGAATTGATAAGGAGTTCGACGATTGGACCTATTCCCTTGGACCAGCAGAGCATCCTCCCCAGAATGGGAAAGGAGGAGTGAGAAGTAGAGCTCAGTAATAGGGCTGAAGGAGAAATAAGTGTTGCCCTTCAAGTTAGAGATGTGCAGGCCTGTGCCACGTGCAAGCAGCAGCCAGGACACACCATGGGCTTGGGAATGATTACACTGATTACAGGACAAGAACCCAAAGAAGTTAGCCCTGTTGCTATGGATTCAAAAATGCTTTTGAGGTAACAAATACAAAAACCAAACTGCGTGCAATTATAATAACTGAACTTGGTCTCAGAGAGGAGATAAGGATTAAATGCACCTCTCACTTCTTTTCAGAGGTGAAGGACTATGGGTGTGGAATCTGGTTTCATTGATGCTCTGACCAGTTTAACCAGGCTAGTTTTCTTTCTCTTGCTTTTTCGTTCTTTGTCACAAGATCTGGCTCTCTGGGGAGCAAAGAGAAGAGAGATATACTGGGAAATGAAGGTGATGTAAAAATCAAAAGATACCAGTAAAAATTTTAATTTGTTAAAAGAATGTTTGAGGATTTCTTCTGATCTCTCATTGGGAAACGCCTTAAAACAGACCTGTTGTGTGTGTGTGGTGGGGGGAAGGTACAAAGTGCCTCAGGCTCATAGGATCTTAGGCTTGGAGCTGAAAAGGGTCTTGGAGATCATCTGGTCTAACCCCATCGTTTCAGAGACAAGGAAACTGAGTGGTTAAGTCACTTGCCCAGGTATGGAGGTGAGGGTGTTATTTCCTGTAGATGAGGATGGTCATCAGCCTCCAGAAGATGACAGGACAGCTGGGGGTAGAGGAGGGGAAGCACTCACAGAGGGCAGATTTTAAACAAAGTCAGTCACAGACAAAACACACCCTCTCCTGACTTTGCACTTGAGCTGCACTTCTTTGCCTCATTTATACTTTTAAGTATTTACTCCTTCCTTCCTTGACTGCTTCCAAATATAAGCCAAACCCAGGTTTCCCAAAAGGGATTAAGAGGAAAAGTCCCATAGGGACTTCATTAGACTGAATCTGACCCCAGGCTGCCGTTTACTGTGATCTGGGCAAGACCAGTCTTACTAGAATGTAGCCTGCATGATATGATCTGAAGAACCCCAGAAAAGATGAAGCATTAAACAATTATGAGCCATTATTGCTTTTAACATGATGTCAGTTAGTTTATTGGGGATTAAGAGAGCTCTGAAGGAAAAATTTCTGGGTGATTGACTGGTCTTCTAAATAAACAGGTGAGTATCAATGACTGAGAAGGGAACTACACAGACAGATCTGGAGCATGACAGCCTGGGGGTTCTATGAGAATTAGAGCCCTAGATGAGTTTGTTGGGGGATGGGGTTAAGGAGGAAGGTAAAAGTTGAAAAAAGGGGCTCAGAGGTGTAAACTATCTTTCCTCACTTCATAATTTGCCTTGGACCTGAGAAAGGAAGGAGGGGAGGGATCTCTGAGGAGGCCCTCCAAGCAGATGAAGCCTTCCCTTCCTGAGATTCCACACAGGTCAACTTCCCTGCTGCTTTTTAGAATTCATGCTTGCTTGGGGGATGGGTAGAGAAGAGTTTGAGGGGAGAGAGAGGCTTCACCCTGGGAAGCAGACTTAAATGGAGGAGACTCTCATCTCTTCCATCTGGGTCTAGGGAGCTATCCAAATATAAGGGGGCTCTTGGCTGCTTGCAGTCTTGCCCAGTCACAGAACATATGGTTGGTCACTGCCTCCAAAGTCACATGGTCTAATGACAGTTCTCCCACCTCCTTCCCAAGTGATGATCCAGGGTGCAAAAGGTGGGGGGGGGGGGTTGAAAACAGATGTACAAGCAGAGAGTGTCCAGAGCCAAGTGACCTCATGACCCTGCTTGTCCTTGCCCTCTAAGTCAAGTCTCTTGGGAGAAAGTTAGATCCTTAGGGTTACTATTACTTAGTAAACTCTGTGATAAAATTTTCAGATGATGTAGTTCCAGGTACAGAGAAGATAGACCTTTGTAAACGGAGAGACTGGTAACAGATACACAGAAGCTAAACCCAGAAGAAAGATTGAACCCCCTAATTAACTCTCTCCTCTCAATTATTTATATGTATATGTATATATATATATACACATATATATATATATGCATGCCATATGAGAGAGGGGAGAGAGAGAGAGAGAGAGAGAGAGAGAAAGAAAGAGAGAGAGAATGTTTACAGGTGGAGGGAAGAGAGCATTATAAATATAGAGAAATGTATGAACTAGAGGCCTCTAAAGGCACCTGGTCCACTGACATGAGGGATGTAGGGAATGCATACGTGAAATGCACCGATGACTACACACATACATATATACATGTATTATCTATACATACATTATTTGCATACACACATCCATACATGCATACACATATGTGTATATATATGGCTGGAGCTGTAGAAATGATAGAAGCTAAGGAGTATTTGTCCCCCTGATTTCTAATCATGACCCCTCCCCAGGCTGCCATGGGAAAGCAAAGATTCGGTCCCCACGGTGGTGGGAGGTGGGGATGCTAACTCCGACTTATAGGAATGAGCTGTGATTGTTCTGAAATGCCCTCCACCTGCCAGTGTTAATTCTGCATTCCCATTAAAGGAGGAGAGAAAGAGGTGAGAACAGAGGCGTGCTCCGCCCCGCTGCTCCTTGGCCAAGGCTCCCCACTGAAGTCTGAGTCTCTGGCTCCATCCAGACACCAGCTAGTGCCAGTTCTCTCCTCTTGCAAGTAGTACTGGCTATCAGTTCCCAGCAGTGAGATCGTGACTCACGGCTCTCAGCCTCCTGATTTTCTGCCTTTCCCGGCCCCTAATCTTCATTGAATCCCCACTACCCGGCCGTTTCTGGAAGTCCCCAGCCCCGTGCCCCCTCTCAGTGTAGACCCTGCGCTTAGCTAGCCATCTGCCCTCAGTGACCGTCGCTGAAGAAGGGCCGAGCAAGAGGGGATGGAGGAATGGGGAGAGGTCCAAGAGGAGATCGGGGGCGGGTAAGATCGGTGCCTGTAGTGATCAGTGCCACGCTGCCAAGCGAGGGAACATCGCCCCATCTCCCGGCGTCTGGCCAGGCAGCTGAAGTGGACCGACCTCTAGCTCTCCACCTCCACTCCGCCCCTTACACACATACACACACACACACACACACACACACACACACACACACACACACGCAGAGGCACACGCGCCCGCGAATGGGGCTTAATACTGAGGGCCACGAGTGGGCGAGGGAAAGGAGAGTGAGCCCTGCATCCCGCCCACAAGCCCCCACCCCTACCAAAGTGCCCACAGCGTCTCGGACTTGGATATAACAACAGTCATCACGGTAACTATAACCCAGACAACGAGTGGGAGAGCGGGAGGGTGGGGGTGGGGTGGGGGGAGAGGGGGGAGGGGGAAGGGAAGAGACTCTCCCCTCTCGGCACAGCTCCCCTCCTTCTCCAAACTTGCTGCCCCCAGCAAAGGAACCTAAGCCCCAAAGGAAGGCTCCTTCTCGCCCCCACCCCACCCCCGTCGCCCCCTTCCAGTCTTACCTGTCCGGAAAAACGCATCCACGTCCGAGTCGGCGGCTCCTCCTTCCTCCGCTGCCCCCTCTGGGGGGTTCATGACTGGGGAGGGGGCTCTGCGGGCAGCCCCCGGGAGGTGAAACCGAGGGCCGGCGCCTCGTCTCCCCGGTGGGGGCGGGAGCGGGGGCGAGGGCGGCGGGGAGCCGGTGTCCAGGAGCTGAGCCGATCAGATCCCAAGGAATTGGGGCTTCGAGGGCAGGCGCGGGATGGGGGCAGCGGAGCCCGAGGAGATGCTGCTGCCCAGCTTCAAGCAGAGGCTCGGGGAGGGCTAGGGGAGCCTTCTGCCGGCTCCC
>CM053596.1:254868879-254906780 GCA_028646575.1 Pseudocheirus occidentalis
GCCGGCTCCCCTCTCGGGTCCTCGGCCCTGCGTGCCCGGAGCCCGGCCGGCCGGCGCACCGGGAGGAGCCGCTGGGCTGCTGGAAGAACGAGCCAGAGCACAGCCCCGAGCTATTGTTTGTGGCTGCGCTAGGCCGGCTTCCTGAGCCCCGCAGGAAAAGCCCAAGCGAAGGAAGCATTGGAGTGGAGGGGGGCGGGGCGCGCAGCGGGGGAGCCGGGGGAGCTCGGGAGCCGCGGCCGGGGTGCTCCAGAGTCGAGGTGCTGTGGGTTGGGGCGGGGGGGCTTTTGCAGTGGGGAAAGGGAATGTGTTTCTTCCTTTTCCTCCCGCTCCTCCCTCTGGCCCAGGCCCCTAAAGAGCCCTCTTTTCCCCGGGTGTCACTGAGCTGTTAGTCTGCCCTTTAGAAGAGAATCCAGAGGGACTGAGTCGGAGAAAGCTTGTCTGAACTCTCACCTTGTCCTTTTCCTGACTATCTGGAGCTGACTTTCTAACGTCTTCGTACTCTTCCTACTTTCCTCCTCCCCGTCTCTTCTTTCTCTTCCTCTTTCCTCTCTTCCCCTCTTCCCCCTTCTCACTCATGCTCTCTCCATGAGATTTTCCACATCCTTCCCCTTTTCCCTTATTATCTCCTCTATCTCTCTGTTTCTCTGTCTCTGCCTCTCTCTCTCCCCACTTCTCTCTCTCTCTTCCTTCCCCACCCCACTTTCTTTGACTTCTTTGATACTTTTGTCGGTTCTCCTTTCAGCGGATACCTACACCGTGCACTTGTACCCTCTCCCTTTCCCCTCTCCCTGTTCTTTCCCCTCTTTCTTTCCTTTCCACCCCCTTGTCTTTCCGTGTGAGTTCTTCCCAGCTCACTTTCCCCCTCCCTCCTCCCTATGGTGTTTGGCTCTGTCCTGAATCTCAGTAGGTGCATAGTTCTACCTTGGACAGCTGTCAAAACTCCCAAATCCCTGGTGGGCTTTGATGGTTTATTCCTCTTCCCTGGCATAGATGAGATCAAGTTAGGCAGGAGAAAGGAGATGTTCTCTCAAGCTGAATGTGAATTAAAGTAGGAGAGAGGGACTCGGTAGAGGAGGAAGGGGGTGGGGTGGGAGTGAAAGCAGATGCTGGAAGGGTAATTAATGCAGTGATTGTACTGTGCCAATTGGTTTTTAAACAATAATTAAACAATAATTAGCCAGTGTTCCATTTACAGTTTGAGAGGTTTGGGGAGCCTAGGCATCCAAAGGTATCCATACCTGAGTATTTAACAGAGGAAGGACCTGCGTCTATTTCACCCCACCCATTAGATAGATACTGACCCCACTTTATTTGCTCCCTTCCTCACTCTTGGCTGAGAATTAGTGTTCCATGATCCTAAATGTGGCTGGATGCCACCTTTCAAGTGGGATCCTTGGGATCTGTTGGGCTCTAGTCAACCTACTGTGTTTTCACCTTTCCCAGGGAACTAGGAAATTTGCAACCCTCCTTGCCACTATCCCCAGGGTATCCAAGTGGTTCTATTCATGTAAGTTCTAGAACTTTACAAGCGGAGGTATCCTGATATAAGAAAGGAAATATGCTTCAGTGGAAGAAGAGGTCAGTGTCTTAGCCTCTGAAATCCATGACTTCAAACAAGACATTTGATTTTTCTCAACTTCAATCTTCACTTCTGTAAAATGGGTATCTTAGTACTTGCTAAAGCTAACTCGTAGGTTGTTGGGAGAACAGTGCTTTGCAATGTGAGCTCTTGCTATTTCTCTCAAAGACTCAAGCCCTGCCTTCTCAAAGACTCTCTCAGAATCAGTCAAGGTTTTTCCCAGTTATTTATAAAGTACCCAAAGGTATAGAAATAAACCAAGATTGGAATTTTATGTCTATTGCTAAGACATCTCTGCGGTTGGCTCTACTTCCTAATATGAAAAAGTAATCCCCCTAGATCTAGGGAAGAAACGATCATTGGAGCCTAAACTCCTCTCCCTGCCTCTTCTGATATTATGTACTTCCTGAACCTCTTTGCCTTCACAGAAATGATCATAACCATGATGGAGAGATGGAGAGATGGAGAGAGAGAGAGAGAGAGAGAGAGAGAGAGAGAGAGAGCACATTTAGATAGTACTTTAAGGTTTGCAAAATATTTTATAAATAACTGATTTTAACTTCACAACAGCCCTGGGGAACTGCATTCTATTATTAGCCCTATCTTATAGATGAAGAAAAAACAAGCAATGGGCCAGCAACTGTCTGAAGTCACATTTGAACTCAGATCTTCCTGACTCTACAGCCATTTAACTGCCAAACCTTCAAGTTTGAAAGGGTCTTTAGAGATGATTAAGTCTAACTTTCCACCAGATGCAGGAATCCCATCACAACTGGACAAATAATTATTCATCCCTTGCTCCAACTGTTAGAAAGGTTTTCCACAGAGAGGCTTAAAATATCTCTTCCTGTAACTTCTACCCATTGGTCCTAGGTCTGCCCTGTAAAATAACAAATGTTCCTCCTTCCACATAAGAGTCCTCTACAGTCTGAGCATCCCCCTTTCCTCCAAACATTCCTCTCCTAGTACAAGTTAGATGCTTCACCATCCTGACTGCCCATGCTTCCATTTGTCAAATCTGATATTGAATGTGGCTGCTATAAATGAACACTGCACTTCAGAGGTGAGCTACTTACCCAGGTCTACAGCTGGACTCCCTTTCCTCATTCTGGACACTATATTTTTACTACTGTAGCCTAAGACTATTAGTATATAAAGGAACTATCTCACTTTTGTATTTATATCCCTAGCATTTAGCAAGATGCTTAGCATACAATTGGTGCTCAAAAAATGCTTGTTGATTGATTAATTGGTTGTGAGTAAGCAATCACAGCATACCATCAGCTCACATTAAATTCATGGCCAGTTATCCCTATTAACCACTCTCACAACCAACAGGTCTTTTTCATGCAAAGTCCTGTCAGTCTGGGCCTTAGCTATTGAGACTGAATTTGTACCCTTAATTTTTTTAACCAGAATATAGGACTTTTCACTTATCCCCATTAAACTAAAATTTCAGCCCTAAGAGATCACTTTTTTTATTATTGAGTCTGCTATCTATGAAATCAAATATCTCTTGAAGTTTTGTATCAACTGTAACATTGATAAGCATGCCTTTAATGTCTCCACCTAGGTTATTGATGTATGCTATTGAACAGAATATGCATAAAGAAAAGAGACCTGTGGTACTCCAATAGACCTATCCTTCTACACCAGAACTGGCAAACTCACAGCAAAGGACCTATAAAATCTTGAATGCAGCACAAAATTAAAATGTAATTGGGAAATGTTTAATCAAAAAAAATACAATACAGCATAGTCACAGATAATGTTAATTTGTAGTTTTCTCAGAGATCCATTTCTATTTAAGTTTGACATCATTGCTCTATCCTGATACTAGTCTATTAATCAATGTTCTTTGGGAGCAGTTCTTCAACCAATTATGAATCAACCTAACTATACCCCCCTATTTCACCATCTTACCCATTGGTCTTTTATGAAAGATTTTGCCAATGCTTTGCTTAAATAAACGTGCTAAGTCTGTGCCATTCACCTGATTCACCAGCCCATGGTATTAATCCTATCAAAAAAAGGAATGAGGTTTCCTTGGTTACTTTATTCTTAGAGAATCCATTTTGGCTCCCAGTGACGACCATGTTCTTTTTTAAGTGTTCACAAACCATCACCTATTGAATAACTCATTTTAGAAATTTGCTGGGAATTGACGTCAGGTTTATTAGCCTGTAGTCTTTGGAATCTACTCTTTTTTATTTCCTTCTAGGAGGGGAGAGGGCAGAGCAATTGGGGTTAAGTGACTTGCCCAAGGTCACATGGCTAGTATGTGTTAAGTGTCTGAGGCGGCATTTGAACTCAGGTCCTTTTGACTCCAGGACCAATGGTGCTCTGTTCACTGTACCACTTAGCTGCCCCTGGAATCTACTCTTTTTCTTCTTAAAAACCAGGAAATATTTACTTGTCTCCAGTCTTCTGGTCCTTTTCCCATTCTCAGTGGTTTCTTTAACATTGCATATACTAGTAAGTATTACATGACATTACATGTGCAAGTACTAACCTTCAGTTATAATTTATCTGAATCTGGAGTCCCAAACTAATTTAAGGCAACTGGATACTTTCCTACTGTCTTATCCTACAAATAAAGCTTGTGTTAATTTGTTCTTATTGTACCTTCACCTCTGTTGTACAGATCATACAGGTGAGGTCCAGAGAAGGGCAATGATCTGCTTGCTTTTACATAGCATGTTTTGGAGAAGGAAAGATAGAGTAATAAATGTTAGTTGAATGAGCGAAGCCAGGTGTCCTTGCTCCCAGAATGCTGTGCATTTCAGGCATACAAATCTTTATTTTATCTTTTTCTTTACTTTTTTCATTTTTTCTTTCTTCCTTTCTTCCTCTCTCCTTCCTTTTTGTCTTCATTTCCTCTCTTCTTTATCTTTTTCTCTTCCCCCTTTTTCTTTTTTCTTCTCTTTCTCTTTTTCTTTCTCTTTTAAGACTGGATCTCCCTATTTTACTCAGGTTGGAAATGCATCAGTTATTCACAAGCATGAGCCCAATGCTGATGGGCATAGGAGCTTTGATTTGTTTCCTTCCTTCCTGGACTGGCAGCCTAGTGGTGGCCCCCCCACTCACCACTGGTTTCAGACTTGGTGTGGATACTCAATTGGCTTTAGCCCTCCTTCACCCTCAGAACTCCTAACCCTAAGTGATTCACCAATCTCAAACTTCCCACTAGCAGGGATCATGGGTATATATCAACATGCCCAGCTGACCTTTACTCTCCCAGAGAATAATGGTATTTAACATAAAAGGGCTTTTAATATTTGCAAATATTTGATATTTGCAAATTGCAAATATTATCTCATTTCAAAACCACAACAACTCTATGTAGTATTCCTATCCCCCTTTTATAAATGAGCAAACTGAGGCTAAAGGAGCTCAAATGGCTTGCCCATAGTCACATAACTTGTAAGATTGCAAGGTGAGGTTTGAACCCAGAGATTCCTGGCTCTAGATTCAGACTGTCATCTACTAGGTCATGCTGCCTGGCCACTCTTCAGTGGCAAGGACCCCTTCAGGTAGAATGAAAACCAGTGGAGTGTTTTGTAACCATGAACCTCTTTTCTTTTGCCCAGTATACAACAGATTAGATTGAGGTTAAATACAAGAGAGAACTTCTTAGTTATAGGTAAGCTATTTATACAGAACTGGGATATGAGGACTTTTTAATAAACAGATTTTCCCAATGTACCTTAGACAACCATTGCCTATAATAAAAAGTAAAAAGGATGAAAAAGTTCAACAGAAATAATTAATGTATCGAAAGACTCTGATACTATATGCAGTTTTCCATACCCATAGTCCTCCATCTCTGGCAAAGAAATATCATTCTCCTATTTCTTCTTTGGAGCTAGCTTGGTCATAATTTCATAGCATTCAATTTCAATTCTTTTATCATTCATTTTCCCATTACATTATTATAGTCATTGGGTATACTTTTCCTGGTTCTGCATTCATCATTTTGTGTCAGTTCATTTAACTCTTCTTATACTTTTCTATGGGAATATGATAAAGCTTATATAGAATGAGATCTTTTGCCATGAAATATAAAAATGCACTATATGACCATCATCTTCATCATTTCTTATAGAGTAACAATATTCCATTGGTGTATAACAATTTCTTTAACCATTTCCCTATCAATGGACATGACCTTGCTGGAATGTGGTTTTAATGAAAGATGTGGATTTTCCTTGCCAAATTTCTTTTTTTTTTTTTTTTTTTTGCTTTTTGGAGGGCAGGTGGGGTTAAGTGACTTGCCCAAGGTCACATGGCTAGTTTTTTTGTGTTAAGTGTCTGAGGCCGGATTTGAACTCAGGTACTCCTGACTCCAGGGCCAGTGCTCTATTCACTGCACCACCTAGCCGCCCCGCCAAATTTCTAAAGGAGAGAGAGACAGAGACAGAGAGACACAGAGAGAGAGACAGAGAGAGAGAGAGAGAGAGAGAATGAATTGGCCCAGACCTGTGATTTCATCAATGTAGCAAGTTCCTTGATGAGGAAACTTTCTCTACCAATGTAGATTAGCAAGTATTCTGAAACTCTTAGAGAATTAGGTTGGGGCACAGAGAGACTCAGTCATTTGCCTACAGTCACGAAGCCACTATCAGAGGCAAGACACAAACCCTGGTCTTCTTTCTGGCTTCAGACCAACTTTCTCATCACTGTCATATTCTCTCTTTCTCCGTTTTTTAGCTAAGAAAACTGTCATATATAGCTTGAATTATTTGGCCAAGGTCACGTCCCCTTCTAGCGGCAAAGCCAGAACTAGCAGCCTTGTGACTCTAGGTGCTCCAGGTCCAGCATTCTTTTTTCTTCTCTATTACACAAAATCTGTTTTCTTTTTAAATGCATAATAAATCTGACATGTAACTCTCAAGGCCATATTGCTTCTTTATCTTCTGTTCTCTCCTCATTGGGAATGCAAGGAAGAGAATATACTTTCCCTAACCCTCTTCTACCTCCCCCATTTTAAAAAAAGAAAAAGAGAAACAAAACCCTCATGACAAATGCATAATCAAGCAAAACAAATTCCTACAAAACATGCAAAATCTATGTCTCATTCTGCATCTTGATAATGAGATACAGAGACCTGGAGAGGTTAAGTGACTTTTCTAAGGTTAGTTGTTGTCCAGTCCTATCTGACTCTTCACAATCCCATTTGGGGTTTTCTTGGCATAGATACTAGAGCGGTTTGAATTTCCTTCTCCAGCTCATTTGACAGATGAGGAAACTGAGGCAAATAGGGTTAAGTGACTTGCCTAGGGTCACACAGCTAAGAATTATCTGACACCAGATTTGAGCTCAGGAAGATGAGTCTTCCTACTTGCAGAACTGGCATTCTATCCATGTCTAGCCACCTAGCTGCCCATTTCTAAAGTTACACAAGGTAATAAATAAAAGTTATGGGATTCAAACCCAGGTCCTCTGCCAAGTCCAGTATTTTTATACTGTACCAACACCCTTTCCTTTACCTGCTGAACTGAAGGTAAGACATGCAGGTAAAAATGACTAGCAAATAGCTGGAAACACAAGACTGGAGCTTGGAAGAAAGGTCGGACTTTGGAAGATACTTGGGAGGCATTCTGGGAGAGGTACTATTTGAAATCATATATGTTAACAAGATTAAAAATATATATGTTTTTAAACCACTATCCATCCGCTTTCCTCTCTGGGCCCACACATAAGTGCCTAGTTTTCCACTCAAACTCAAGGTATTCTCCAAATCATTTCCTTATCAAAAATGGTTTCAATTCATTCTCAGCTTCCTTTGTGTCCCCTATCATGATCTCCCAAAAGAGATATTTTAGTATCACCTGTAATTCCCGCTTTCCTTCACTGAAAGTTGTAATTTAATCCTAGTACCATAGAATGTCAAAGCCTTAGAGACTTTTCTCATTCAACCATCTCATTTTACAGAAAAAAAAAGTGGGATTCAAAGCATTAAAGTGACTCGCCCCAGGACATCCATCTAGCTTTGACACATCTCAGATGTATTCCATCCTTTTCCAACCCTGGTACCATCACTAATTGAGGCCTTCATCCTCTCACTCCCAGATTACAGAACCAGCCTCCTCATAAGGAAGGGGCAGAGTTGAGAGCAAAGGGATAGACCAATGGTCAGACACATAGGAGAAGAACCAAGATAATGTAGTATTGTGCAGATGGTAGGAGGGAGTTTGAAGAAGGACAGAGTGATCTGTTGCATCAAATGCCCTAGAAAAGTCAAACATGATAAAAACTAGCAAAAGCCTTTTGGTAAACACAGATAACCAAATGCAAAAAAAATCAAGAATCTCCGCTAGAGAAATATAAATCAAAACAACTCTGAGTTTCTACATTATACTAATTAAGATGGAAAAGCTAATAAAAGACAACATGATTCAATACTGAGATGGCTGTGGTTAAACAGGGATGCCATTTTACTAGTGGTTGAATTCTGAATTTCTCTGACATTTTGGGAAACCAAAATGGAATTGCACAAAAAGAGTTACAATAATGTATGTGCCCTTTGACCCAGTGGTTGCATGACAGGAGGAAGAAAAAGTCTCTTCCGTACACAAATAGTGCTAGCAATGCAATTTGTAATTTTATTTTTAATCTGGAAACTAACCAGGTGGCCATTGATTGATGAATGGCTAAATCAACTATAGTATGTGATGGGATTCGTATGTCATAAGAAATTATAAATCTGAAGAATTCTAAGACATATGGGAAGTCTTATACAAAGAAATGCAAAATGGGCAAAGGAAAAGAACAATTGCCTACAGTTATAAAGTTAAAGAAAACAACTTACAGCCACAAATCCATTTTATATACTCAATAAAGAAGGTTAAAAAGAACCATGAAAGCAGAAATTATGTGGGCTCTACTATGTCAAAGTCCACTGACTTTAACACATCTTTCGAAGGGGACTTAACAGGCAGTAAATACTAGAAGTTTATAGGCACACACATAATCAATTACAAACTCTAGGGGGTTGAGTCAAGGCATTTATTAAGTGCCTACTGGGTTCCCGGCACTGTGCTAAGCATTGGAAACACAGAGTAAGAAAGAAAAAAGTCCCCTGCCCTCAAAGAGCTCACAGTCTAGTAACATGCAAACATGTACAAAGTACATGTACAAGGTAACATGCAAACATGTACAAAGCAACCATATGTAGGACAACCACGATATATAATCAATAGAGGGAAGGCACTTGAAGAAGAGGGACCAGGAAAGGCTTCTATCAAAGGGCAGATTTTAGCTGAGACTTGAAGGAAGACCAAAGGCAGAGATGAGGGGAGAGAGCTCTAGGAAGGCAGCTTATATTTCATTTTTGTGTTTAATTTTCCCTATTATTCTTTGTGTGTGCTTTTGCTTATACATGTGAATACCTGTACTTGCCCGTAGACATTAAAATAATACTAGTTTTTGAAAAACTCTAAGGCCACTCATTGATTTGTCTCTTGGGCAGTCCTTGGAGACCAAGAGATCTATGCCATCATAGTGGCAGAAGCTAAGTTGGTCTTCAGCAAAGGTGGTGTGCTGGGGCCAGCTTACGCCGGCTCTCCTCAAGTCAATTGTTAAATCTTCAGTGTGAGAATTAATACCAAGGAAATCAACAAAGGCCATAAATCAAAGCTTTTTTTCTTGTTCGTTGGTTGTCTAGACTTCGGAAACTAATGGACAAAATGTGTCATGCAAATATAATATATGTGTATATATATACACACATGTACATGTATGTGTGTATATCCTCCTCCCTCCAAGAACTAGTTGTTAAATAGTCAACAGCATATCACTGGATTGTAGGGAGTTAAGGCAAAAGCAAGAAAAGAAAAAGGTAGCTACATACTACAGTGAATGGAGCACTGGGCCTGGAGTCAGGAAGATTCAACTTCCTGAGTTCAAATATGGTTTCAGACACTTACTAGCTGTATGATCTTGTTCAAGTCACTTAACCCTATTTGCCTCAGTTTCCTCATCTGTAAAATGAGTTGGAGAAGGAAACGATAAAATTTTCAGTTTCTTTGCCAAGAAAACCCCAAATGGGGTCACTATGCAACTGAATAACAACAAAGTAGTGAAAATAAAGTAATGAAAATTTAGGAGCAATAGACTGTGACCACTCAAGAAGTTGGGGGGGGGAGGTGAAAAGAGAGAAATTGAGCCATAGTGTTTTGTATTTGTTTTCCTATATAGATGAGATCTGTATTGTGAAAGAAAGATGAAAACAAGCCAGGGGAAAATGGAAGACTACAGATTATCGATGGAGAAGATGACTTCATTCCCATACACAAAACCTGGAAAGCTAGACTAATATTAATATTAAACTACCTGGCAACAGAAATCTCAATTTTGGTTCTATTGTAGGAAACAGAATGAGAGAGGCTGAGGATCCAGATCCCAAATCTCAACCTCCTGCTGTCAGCTCTGAACTGCACAGGAAATTTCGAACAGAAAGTTGCTTCCTCCAACACCCTATTTTCTGTTTAGTCTTACCAGAGAGCCAATATGGGAAGTACACCAGCCTGTTGTAAAAATTTCCGGGGGTCACTCCACACATTCCCTCTACTCCCAACCCATTCCCATCATGGTCTTGGATGTCACAGAATTCCTACAGGAGGGAAGATATTTCTGTGATCTTATCTCAGTTCTTCCCACTGCAATCCAAGTCCATTCCCCTTTGCCCTGTCCTGTGGTGTCTGATAAAACATCCACTGCAAGGAAAAAAAAAGGTTTTATAAGATTTTGTGCTATCAGAATGCTTGTGGCATAACTGAATCTGTCTTCATGTCTCTAGGCAGGGCAGTCCTTCCAGTGGTCTGAATAGGTGGCCATCCTTCTTGTATTGAAAAACTGAAGAAGGGGGTCCCAAGACTTAAAGAACAGAGCAGATGCTGAAAAATGCTCCTTTAGTCTCCAGTGACATTTTAGGAGAAAACTCCTCCTCTTAAACATTCTAGAAGGTCAAGTCGGCAGGAAGCCAGAATAAATCCTGTAGTTAAAATGCTAAAACAGTACTTATGTTACCCAAGAAATGCCACACTGGGCCAAACCCACAGTCCCTGTAGCCCAGTATTTAGTCTCTGAGTTAGACTCACCAAGTCTAGGGGCACCAAGAGGTGTGATTCAATTCAATTCAATTTGACAAACATTCATTAAGTGCTGGGTATGACTGGCTTCCTTGACGTCAGCCTCGGAAGGTTGGGATATACACCCCCAAAATATCCCTAGACACTGCTAGCAGCCCCTTACAGATCTAGCATTTACTAATTTATGTAAAGTTCATTTGCTTAGAAGAAGGGAATAAACCCAAATTGTGGAGAATTAAGGAAAGAGTGGATAGAGGGAAGTGAAGACAGCAGGTTGTGAAACATTCATTAGAGAATTTTAAAAACCATTTATATTTTAGATCTGTAGAGAAACACCCCATGCCCCAAATGTAAAATTTGGACTATATTATCATCCTTTGATTCATTTTAGACCAGAAGTGGGAAGTGTTGGGTTTTTTTTTTCCTCCTGAAAACCACTGACTCATTAAAAAAAAAAATCAATCAGGAGTCTCACATCATCCATTGATTCATTCAACAAGTGTTTCCAGAGGGTCCTCTATGTGAAGGGCCTTATTCTGTGTATTTTCACAGAAACAAAAAGCACCTTAATCTTGTGTAAACAAAAGAAATCTAAACCTAATTGTTTCAAAGACCCAAATTTAAATTTAGAATAGGAAACATAGTATGAAAAAGAATATTTATATAATGCTTTTAAATTTGCAATGTGCTTTAAAATGTGTGAAGCATGTTTTATACAGGTTATCCCTATAGCAATTATTATCCCCATATTCCAGCTAAAGAAACTGAGGCTGGCTGGGGTCAAATGATTTGGCCATGACACATTTAAACCTGGGTCTTCTGGTTTGATCTTAGAAAGCATCTGTGACATGCTTTCAAGCCCATGACAAAATGGGCTTGACTTGGAGTAAGCACTTAATAAATGTTTGTTGATTGATTAATTGATTGAAGATGTGCAGCCCTCACCGAGGTCATTCCTAAGAGACATACATTATTAATGCCTAATGATCAAACCCTACCATAAAGTCACCAAACGCTGTGGTATCCCTACTCAGACAATCATCCATTTATGGAATTTCTCAAATTGCTTTTAAGCATCGGACTTCCTAGAATGTCTTGGTTTCAGACGATTTTTTTTAAGTGGAAATATTAGAGAGCTTATACCTTTACCTCAATTCCTTATTATAAGGAACTGGTGAAAAGAGAGAAGGCAGAATAAAAGAAAGGACAGAAGATTAGGTTGGAGAAAAAAGGAGAGGGGGAAGAAAAGAAGAAGAAAAAACCAAGAGACAGAGAAGAGCAGATGGGAATAGAAAGAAGGAGACAGCAAGACAGAGAAAGGCTTCTTGTTCTCCTGGCTTTCATCACCCTCTTCCTTCTCTGTCCAGCTCCATTTTGGTTTCCCAGGATTCCCCACCCAAGGCTTCTCTGTGGTGTCCTGACTTTTCAATTCAATTCAATACAGCAAGCATTTATTGCACACTTAGCATATCCAAGGCACTGTTCCAGGTGCTGTGAATAAAAGGCAAAAAATAAAATAAAAATAAAAATGAAAAATGACCACCACCTTCTGGAAAGTTACATTCTACCGGGAAGAACAACCAGGGAACAAATAAACATATGATAACTGGAGGTAGCAGAGCGCAGTGACAGCTACAGAGTTCAGGAAAGACCACCTGCAGCAGATGGCACCTAAGCTCAGCCATGAAGGAAGCCAAGGATCCTCAAGCGGGCAGCCAGGTGGTACAAGGGACAGAGAACCAGGGCTGGAGTTAGAAAGACCTGAGTTCAAATCCAGCCTCAGACAGTTACTAGCTGTGTGACCCTGGACAAGTCCCTTAACCCTGCTTGTCTTGGTTTCCTCATCTGCAAAATGAGCTGGAGAAAGAGACAGCAAACCATCCTCATATCTTTGCCAAGGAAACCCCAAATTGGGTTACAAAGAGTCTGACATGACTGAACAACAAGGATCTTAAGAGATATAAAGTAAGGAGGAAAGAAGCAGGAGGACAATTTAAGCAAAGACATGGAAGCTGGAGAATGAACACTGGATTCAGGGAGCAGCAAGTAGGCCAATGCGGTTGGGATATAAAGGGAAGGTAAATAATATGAAATAATTCTGGGAAAATGGGCTTGATTCAGATTGTAAAGATCTTTAAAAGGCAAAAGATGAGTCGGTGTTTTCTCATGTTGGTGACCGGGAATCTCTGAAGACTCTTGAGCTGGGGAGTGACTTGGCTAGACCTGCACTTTAGGAAAATTATTTTGGGAGCTGTGGGGATCGCGAATTAGGGGAAAGAGAGATACTGGAAGCCACGAGAAGGCTAGTACAATACTCCAGGCAAGAGATGACAGGTACCTGAATTAGGGTGGTGATCGCTGCAGCAGAGAAAAAGGAATTAGACAGGAGACATTCTGCAGAGACCTGGCAACTGATTGTGGGTAAGGGAGAGGAAAGAAGCCCAGGATTGCTAACCTGGATGACTGCAAGGACAGAGGTGCCTTCAACAGAAATGGGGAGGTTTGGACAACAGACAAATTTGGGGAGGGGGCATACATACAAATTAATCACTATTTATAGCTCTTTCAACTGTTCTTTATCCTTAAAGTTGCCTTCCAAAGCTCTGCTCTGAATGGGACAGGCATAGCTCCCCAAGGGAGGAAATTATGCAGAGACTTAGTCCTGGCAGAGATCAGAGCAGTGTGACTGCCAAGGGCAGAGTGAAGGCAGAGAATCTGGTGCTCAGGCCAGAACCTCCCTCCTTCTACTGTAGATGGGAAGGAGAGGGGAGGGGGAGGAGGAAGGAGGAGGGAAATGACCTAATGTAAAATTGCATTTTAGAAATGCAAATGTTGTGGATTGTTTGGCAGAGCCTGATGAAACCAGGTAGGGTGAAGGAACTGAAGAAGGATGGATCCTTAGACATTAGAGTTGGAATGTACCATTTTGAGGGGAAGGGGGGAGTGGAAGAAAGCCTAAACCTGGGATTTCGTTGGCTTAGAGAGCCAATGGGAAAGCATCTCTTCTAACAATGCAGAGCAATGACTTACAGTCTTCAGAGAGCTGATGTGGACAATGGGAAATTTAACAACTGACCCAGAGATAGCCAGTGTGAGTCAGAAACAGAATGTGAATCTGGGTCTTCCAGGCTTTGAGGTAAGACCTCCATCCACTAGACCACATTGCATCTGGAAAAGACCTGGTGCGTGGGAACCAGCTCATATCAACTCAGTAAAACTGATTGTTAAATTTTCAGAGTGAGTATTTGCTCCTCAGAAGTTGGCAAATGCTATGAATCCGAGACTGATTTATTGTTTTGTTGACTATAGACTTAAGAAAGTGATGGAGAAAATATTATTAATGGAGATTAAACTTAAAAGTGTTTTGTTTGTACAGTGTTTTCAGGGAGCCTGTTGTTAAACACTTAACCAGCACACCCCTGAATCCAACCCTGTTGTTGAAATTTGAGAAAGCTTTTATTGGGGGAGGGGTTGAACCAAAGAAGTTTAGATTTTCTTCCTTTCCTAAGAAACTAGTATCAATTAAAAAGAACAATCCTGACTTTTTGGCTACTGATGGCCCAACCATGTCATTTGATACCACCTAGAACGCCCTGGAATATGGAGGAATCTCCACAAAGAAATTAAGGATTCAGAAATATAGACAGTAAATTCAGAATGGGCACTTTTCTCTTGGTGAGGCAGATGCCTCAGGCATCTATCCTGGGCATTTGATGGATGGTAGTGGAGAGAAGGCCAACCTCTAAGTCAAAAAATCCTGGGCTCAAGTTCGACGACTGGCTTTTGACATATACTTGTTACATGAACCTGCACAAATCACAACATCTCAAGGCTCCCTGGCAACTCTCTAAGACAAGGGTTCTTAACCTGAGATCCCTGAATTTGTTTTTAAATATGTTGATAACTGTTTCAATAAAATTGATTTACTTTGTAATACTATATATTTATTTTATGCATTAAAAAACATTATCCTGAGAAGAGGTCCGTAGCTTTTACCAGACTGCCAAAGGGATCCAGAGCACACACACAAAAAAGGTTAAGAGCCCCTGTCTAAGACTATAAATTTCACATCACTTGTTGATCTACATTAGAAGAGAGGGTTTTGTCACCAGAATTTCCCTCTTCCAATAAAAGTCACAGATCTCAACCAAAGCAAAAACAGAAATCACCACAATTTGTCCTTGGAGAAAAACATGCAATCTATGAAGAAAGAGAGTCTCTTAGGAACTTTGAGGGCAAATCGAGTATTGTTCATTCATTTCAGTCATGTCCAGCTCTTTGCAACCCCATGTGGAGTTTTTTTTTGGCAAAGGAACTGGAATGGTTTTCCATGTCCTCTTCCAGTTCATTTTATAGATAAGGAAACTGAGACAAATGAGTTAAGTGACTTGCCCAGGGTCACACAGATAGTAAGTGTCTGAGACTGGATTCATAATCATGAAGATAAGTCTTGCTGACTCCAGGTCCAGCCCTCTGTCCACTGCATCACCTCTATCCACCTGCTTCCCCAGATAGGTTAAAGCTGAATTATTCTTTTTCTTTGGGTGATTGGATGTGACTGTAACAATATCTAATTTTTATTTTATTATATTCATTTGAGATCTTTCTTCCCTACTACTGCTTGAATGGAGAGAAGAGAGATTTAGTTAGCAAGTGAAGGAGGAAGACTATGAGTGGAGCATTTAAAAGGCTGCCTGCAATCAGGAAACCTCCTGATTGGCTAAGGATGAGCTTGGGACTTAATACACACAGAGATCTTTCTTCTGTTTCTTCAATTGAACCTCAGGGAGCAGTTTACCACTCAGACCTTCTGTTCCATCATAATACACTCCAGATAACAAAAGTGTATTTTCTAGGGTCTATTCTGTGAATAATATACAGGAATATCAAACACATTGCAGGGAAAGTTTTGAGGGTTAGTATTCACTTGCTCACAGAGATGTACGCTATCCTACAGGTCCCCACATCACGAACTGAGGTAGGTTACCAAAGATCGTGACCTACATTGTGCCAGTGTATAAGCTGGACAAGCTCTCTTTTTGGGTCTCCTGAAATGCTGCTATTCTCCACATTTATCTGTAGATCTTGAGTTATGAGGAAGCTTCTTCCAGAACAGAAGAGGAACTTTCAAACTCCTTACCATATTGAACCCTGAGGACCATCTAGTTAGCTATTTAGTGATGCAGTCCCCAAACAGCTACAGTAGCCCTTAGGTATTTTAAGCCAGTCTTGAACCGTTCCCTTCTCTGCTGCTCTATCTTAGTTCAATCACCATCTTAATTATGGTCCAAGATGCTTTTTAACTTCTATTAAATTCTTAGGTCACTATCTTGGGTTCCCTCCAAATCATCTTGGTTAGTAAAACAGCAAAGGATCAGGGCAGAACTAGGACAAGGATATTATTTCAACCCCCATAGTGCCTTTAGTTGTTATGCAAATCATACTTAGGGCAAGACCAAAAAGGCGTGGTGGAGCTGGTGAAGCTAGAGATGTTTGCCCCACTTCTCTCTCCCCGCTCCCAAACAAAATTGCTTTACTCACTACACTTGAAAACAGCAATCTCCCAGTAACCAAGAGTGTCATTCTAAGGCAAGAATTAGAAGGCAGTTCAGGTTAGGATAAAGTAAAAAGGAGAGATACCAAACCAAAGGTAAGAGGCTACACTGTCAGTTCTAAGAAAGAGATCAGATGTTCCCAGAAAGCCACCATAACCATCCAGATATCTTTCCTATCCCAGCACATTGAAAGAGATGGCAGCTAAGTGATGCAATGGATAAAGCACTAGGCTTGGAATCAGGAAGACTTCCTGAGTTCAAATCCAGCCTCAGACACTTAGGAGCTTTGTGCCCCTGGGCAAGTCACTTAACCCTATTGGCCTCAGCTTCCTTCTCTCTAAAATGAACTGCAGAAGGAATGATAAGCCACTCCAGTATCTCTGCCAAGAAAACCCCAGATGGGGTCATGAAGAGTTGGATACAACTGAAACAGCTAACCAATATTTTACTAGGATGAGGGGTGATAATGATGGGCTGAAAAATCACTCAACTGCAAGTCACAGTTCTGTGATCTCAGGACTCGGTTTCCTTATCTGTCAAATAAAGAACTAGATGACGTCTACACTTCTAGCTCAGATACTGAGTCCCTCCCAGGCTTGTACCCCTAAAGTGCCCCATTTTTCAAAATTGCCTCTTGCTCCCTATCTCCAAGTTCCCATTTTCTTAGCAATGGATATAGAAAAAGCACATTGATTAAAGTGCAGGATTGTGTCAGGATTCACAGATTTGTAATTTGGCTTCATGCATTCTTGGCTATAAGCTTCTTTCCCCACTTAGATACGAACACCATTTCTGAGCTCTCATATTACTGAATATTCACTATAGCTCTGTACATCGCATAATAGTATTGCTTTTTTAAAGTATTGATATTCTTTAATAGAGATAATTTGTCTATTGCAGAGCATAATTCAAAATACATCCGCCCTTCTACCAAATCAATTAATCAGCTATTTTGCCAGTGGTTTTATCATTACTTTTTATTACCATACAACATATCAGAAGATGCAGTGAATGACCAAATAACCCCAGTTGAACACATTTATGGTAAAACGTGCTTTGCCCAGTGATTTTACACATCAAGAAATAGGAATAATAAGCTATTACATTTCCTTTCATAGTTTACAAAAATTGTTGCTGATTTGTGCCTCATTGTTGAACAAGTACTCCAGCTCTTTGTCCTCCCTGTTCCAGCTTTCTACTTTAACAGCTTCGATTATTTTTTTAAATTTAGATTATAAAAAAGACTCTTGTACTCTAAATGATTGATGGATCTAATATATCATGTATATGGGTCCTTCCTCCATCAATGCAGATTGCACCCCGTTCATGTTTGCCCACCCTGCTGTAGACTTTCTTCTAATTCCCTTACATTGCTGAGATGCATAGGGAACACATGGGATGTCCATCAGTATCCCTTAATCTCACTATAAAACCAGCTCATCTTTCTGGGGGTGTAGCCATGAATTTAATCAATGTCAGCCTTGACACTTGTTGACGATGTGCTCTGTACAGCCCGCTTACACCCAGTATTTGCCTCTTCATTGCTCTTTGGGTCATTCTCTGCTTCAATTCTTCAGAGACTGTAGCGTTCCATGACTTGCATAAACATCACCCACCAGAAGAATATTAATATTGAAAGATGGGCCTTTATTTCAAGGAGAAGGTGGGGGTCATTTAAACAACTATATGGTTTCCCAAAGGTGACTCAATCCATTCTCTTCTTCCTTTCCATTCTGGACCCAGATGATTGCCTATGTCCAGTGTTCACTGAAGACTGATGACCCAAAAGACCAGCTTTATGGTTTGTCCATTCAATTGCATGTCATAGTCTAGGCACTAGGCATTCTTCATGCACTTGGATCCTCTGAGAGATTATTGATCTGATTTAGAAAGTTGTGTGATGTTCTGTTGTTTGCTGCAACCAGCTAGATGTCATCTGTCAGGAGGAGCATCCAGGGGAGCCCACCATCTCTAGGAAATGCCACTTCGATTTGGGTACTACCCTGGACACCTTCCAGTGGTCAATAATATTGGCAAGTGTACATTTCACTGTTCTATATCTCTCAGTTGATATTCATAATCAGAGGGTGATCAATCACAATTTTCTCTGTTGTTACATGTTTCTAAGACCCTGCTGTGATTTTGACATATGAATGGGAGAAACCTTATTAAAGGAAAGTACTTAAGAAAGCCTTTTGTTCTGCTCGGGGGAAAATGCTTTTTCTGTAATCATTGATAAATAGTAAACCCAGTGGGATCTTTTATTCTCTCCAACTCCCAACCATAAGACTACAAAGATACAGGCTACAGCAAAAAATTCTTTTTGGAAGCCTGCCCTTATTATACCTTCATCAAGGAATCACTCAATGCCAGCAACTAGAACCATATATGACCCAAGAGGGAAGGACATGAAAAGAATAGACTCATGATTGGCAATTAGCTGATCACTGGAACTCTTGCTAAGATGTCCTCTCCTGGCAGGGTGTCCTTGTTTTACATGGAATGTGGTGATTTGGGGGGGATGGAAGGAAGCACAGCACTCATCACGACCAAGGATAACTGTGCTTCATTGCGTCTGCCAAAGGGGCTAGCTTCCTAGCCCCCTTTCCTTGGTCCATGTTATCTCTGCAATAAATATGCTTTGTGTTTAAGTGTTACTAAAAGCTCTGGTTTGCTTACAGGAGGAAAACTGGACTTAGAACTAGAAACAAGCCAGCCTCTAATTTTCCCAGAGAAATTCTGAATGAGTAAAAAAGGCTAGGAGAGTATGAATTATTTGACAAGTCTCCAAGATGTGCATTTGAATCCAATGAAGCCCAGAGCTTCTTGGACCACAAATTATTGCAAATATCTGCTTTACTGAGAAGACTGAGGCCATCTGGTGAGTAATCAATCAGCTCCCCTCCTCCACTACAGATAATTGGGCAGCATTCTTCCTTTCTCTCATTTTCTCCTTCCTCAGAGGAAGATCCCTCTTCTGCCTTGCTGAGGTTCCTCCTCCTCCTGCTTAGATCTTTGATTGCATCTCCGCCTGCCTCCTCCACTGTTTTGCTCCAGTGCTTCACATACCTTTCATTTCTCTTTCTCTACTGGTTCTTTGCTATCCTGTCCACAAGCATGCTCAGATTTCCCTAGGTGAAGAAATTCTTCCCTTGACGATTCTAGCCCATCCAGATACCATTCTATTTTTTCCTCCTCTCCACTGCCAAACTTCTTCAAGAAGTTGTCTGTATCAATGGCTCTACTTCCTCACCACTCTAAGGGAACCCCACGGATCCCCCTTTTAAACTGATGGTAATGTTGAAGAATATGTTCCTCTTTGGGTTCATGCAGTCTAACTCTGTCAGGATTTGAATGATGCCAGGAAGTCCTTGGCCATTATTGATTTTGATTATGATGGAATCCAGCTCATCAAAGAAGACAATGAATAGGGCATCTTGGTGCTCATTGTTGAAGAGCTCATGGGAAATAATAGTCACTGACATTTCTACAGCACTGTAAAATTGTCAAAGCATTTTACTACATTATCTAACTTGATCCTTGCAATAAATAATAGTAAAACTATTATTGTCCCAATCTTATAGATGAGAAGACTGAGGCCCAAAATGTCACTTGCCCACGGCTGTTGCTATTGCTGTTGTTGTTAGTCCTTCATTGTTGAAGAAGAAGAACATGACATGGGGAAGGTGATGCCATGACTTGCAAGTGAATTAGATTTAAGTGAGGGAGGGCTTGGCAAGGTCATCAGCTTCACTTTCTCCTCCAGAGCCATCTGAATCCAGTGGCAAGATATAGGTCAAGATGACTGGAGTTGGCCCCACAGCCCACAGCTACACAGCTAGGAAGAAGGACACTCAGGATTTGAACCCACATCTTCCTACCTCCAAATTCAGCACTACATCACATTGTTTCTCTGGATGTTGGATGCTGTTCTCAGATTCCTCATGCAGTGAGGAGTGAAGAAGAGGTGAAACTTGACCGCCATTCATTGGTGGTAACATTTCTCCATCGCTAAGGGGTCCATCAAACCATATTCTTGGGAACTCTTATACCAAACTCAAAAAATCTGGCTAGGGATTCCACGAGGTACTCTACCAGTTCCTGGAGCTCACTCTTGACATCCTCAAATCCCACAATATGTTCCCCCTACTGGTGGTCCCTCCACAATAGCCTCCCCAAAGGATCAAGTACTTTGAGGAGGCTCAGCCCACTTGACATCATCCATGGTGATATCTGGTGGTGTCCATCCACACCACCACTAAAATGGTTCTTTCAAAGGTCCTTGTTGACCTCCTAATATCCAAATCCAATGACTTTTTTCAGTCCTTGATATGAAGTATTTGACCCTATGGAGCAGGGAGAGAAGAACTTGGATTTAGGAGGCTTAGACTGAAATTCAAGTTCCAGTTCTTGGGTACTTCAACTTCTATGGGCCTCAATTTCCCAAAACTGTAAAATGAGAGTTTTATTAAATGACTTCTGATTCCCCTTACAGCTCAAAGTCTACGACCTTATGACCATTCCCTACTTTTAGAGATTCCTTCCTACCTTGGTTTCCCCAACACCACCCTCTCCTGGTTCTCTTCTTTCCTCTCTCATTTTTCTTCACCATCTCCTCCACCAGCTCCTTGTCTTTTTTCTCCTAATAACTGGCATTTATGTAGTGCTTTAAAGTTTACAAAGTGCCTTGCATATACATACCTGTGAGGCAGGTGCTGTTATTACCACCATTTCACAGAAATGGTGTTTCAAACTGAGTTTGAAAAGGATTAACTGCCCAGTCACACAACTAATGTCAGAGTGAGGATTCAAGGTCAGGTCTTCCTGACTCCAAGTTCTACATTCTATCCACTGCACCACCTAATCCCTAAAGGTAGATGTTTCCCAAGGTTTTCCCTTGGCACCCTTCTCTTCTCTCTTTTACCTTGGCAATCTCTTCCCTTCCACAGCCTTGAACACCTTCTTGTAGAAGACGACTCCCAAATCTCCACCTTCAGCCCCAACTTCTGATCTAAACCCTAAACCTTCATTTCCAAATGCCTACAGGATGCCCTTGCCTAGGTATTGAACTCAGCTGAATGGCAATAAAAAGAATTGCAACTGATCTCAGAGACACTATATAAAAGTGAGAGTAATTACAGTCATTTACTGAAAAACTGATCATTTATGCCAAATTATCAGGCTACCAACGTAGCACTGTGAGTATTATAAGTATCTCATTACATCTGTCATAAGCATTTTAAAATTTTATTTCAATACTAGACCCATTTTGTAGCCTCAGTCTTCATACTTCTGTGGCATGCTTAACCAGTCACAGCTTTTTAAAAGTAGAGGGGACATTGCTGGGAGCTTTCTGCTTTGATGACACCCTAAGCCGTACAATCTGCACTACTTCTTAGGGTAATGAGTTCCATAAGATTCCTTCCCAGTGTATAAAGGCAAGCTACTCCAAACATTCTCTTCTAAGCCAGATCATCCTAGACAAAATGTAGATAAATCATGTCTTTCATAGCTCCTACCCTTGCAGTGGCCTTTCTTCCCTTTCATGGTCCCCACCCTTGACTTAGGTGTCCTCAGAGTCCTTCCTGCAATGCTCCACATTCTTGAGAAATGACCCTAAATTTATGACATTTCCTCCATCAAAATTAAAATGTATTGGGCCCTGTCCCCTTAGGTCTTTGCTTCTCCTTCTAAGGCAACAGCTAACTCTTTTGATCACTTCATATTCATTTGCTCATGGTGCTAATAAAGACAGCATAGATGCCCAGATCTAAACCAAAGGAGGAAATGTAGGAATTTCAGACCATATTGTCACTCTTTATTTTTCCCTGTACAACCTCCTTTAATTCCTGGCCCTTGAGAGCCCGTGGGGTTCATGTCACTATGGCAGATAGGACAGACCTTGTGGAAGCAACTTGTTACAAATGCCTGTGCCCATGAGCCCTGGACAGGCTCTCAATCAGACATTGAGTCTGATCCTGGTTCTCTGTGACTCAAGCTTTCAACACTCCCAGTAAAACATCTGTTTTGGACTCTGGCCTGAGACTTCCTGAACTCACGAGTATTTTCCAGATAACCGGACGCACTTCCCTCTATCCTAGATGTGCTCATTTCCCAGCACTATCTCCCACGTCCTCCTGGTTGTGTTGATTTTACATTTCCTCTTGTCCTTCTGCACTGTCTTTTGATTTCCAGGAACCCTCTCCCAACCTGAACACTTTCTTTAGCCATTGTGAATCAGCCCAGGCATCCTTCCTCTCAAACACGAGGTCTAAAGCTTGTATTTGCCTAGAATTTAGCTGCCATCTAGTGGTAAGATGAGGCACAACCTGATCCATTGAGAATGCTGACCCTTTCAATCCCATAAACCTTTATTAAGCCCCTACTATGTGCAAGGGGTGGCTGGGGGAACAGTGGATAGTGTCCCAGGCCCTGAGTCAGGAAAATTAATCTTCTTGAGTTCAAGTCTGGCCTTATACACTTCCTAGCTGTGTGACCCTCGGCATCTCCTCCTACTGTCCACCTGTAATAGAATTTATCAGTTCTTTCAAGATTCTGCTCAAGTCCTGAAAAGGCAGAAAGAGGCAAAAGACCATTCCTTCCCCCAGGGAGTTTATAATCTAACGAGGGAGATGGCACATAACAATTAGCTGGAAAGAAAGAATGGCAGTATTTCTGTGCATGGTGAACTCACACAACCGTGGTGGAAAATGAACTGAAAAGGCACAAGTTTCCCTGTTGATTTCATCTCACAGAATGATGAGTTTCTGCCTAGAAAGACTTATATGAACTGATGCTGAGTGAAGTGAGCAGAACCAGGAGAACATTGTATACAGTTAGAGATACATTGTATCTGTGCTGACTGACTCTGATAGGCTGGGCTCCTCTCAGCAATGCCAAGATCTAAGACAGCTGCAAAAGACTCAGGATGGAAAATGCTGTCCACATCCAGAGAAAGAACTACGGAGTCCGCATGTAGATGGGAGAATACTATTTACTCTTGGGGGGGGGAGGTTATTCTTGTGTTTTTTCTTCTTTCTCATGGTTCCTCCCATTGGTCCTAATTCTTCTTTACAACAGGACTAATGTGAAAATATATTAAATATGAATGTACATGTATTGTCGATATCAGATTGCACACCTCCTTGGGGAGGGGGGAGAGAGGGAAAAAATTTAAAATTCAAAAGTTTATGGAAGTGAACGTTGAAAACTAAAAATAAAAAAAAGAATAAGTGGGGGAGAAGGGTAACAATGAGTTTATGAAGATGATAAAGTCCAGAAAAGTAACCAAGTGGGAAGTGATGAAGAGAACCCCTAGAGTGCTCTCTCTAAAAGGAGGAGGATCCAGGAGGAGCTTCTAAATGTCCACCTTCCAACCTCTCCAACCAGAGGGAGGACCCCAGCATCAGGGGGTGCTAAGAACCAGTGAATTTCTGAGGCCATTCTTATTCCCTCAGAGTTTTGGGGGCCTTCTTGCCAGCCTACACCACGTGACTTAGTATTTATTAAATGTCTTATGTTTATTTTTCTAGGTATACTTTGTTTCCCCCCTGCCCAATACAAGCTCTCTGAGGGCAGGGTCTAGCTTCCTTTTCTGTCTTTGAATCTCTAGTACTTAAGTGTCCAGCACACAGTAGGGACATAAGTAAGGGAAACACTCTAGGTCCTCGGGTGTAGCTTTTTGACTGAGTCCAAGTTTTACACAACAAATCCTTTTATTAAGGGCATTTGTTCTGTGAAGTTTGGATTCAGTCAGTGGGCTGCACTTGAGGTCCTAGAGGGCCACATGTGGTCCCAAGGTTGCAGGTTCCCCACCCCTGGCCTAGAACAACCCAAGACAATGAGGTCCTGAGAAGTCATGACTGAAAACATGAGTTGATGAGTGGATACTAGAGCAGCAGCCTGGTTTGGGAATGGCTAGAAAGTGATTTTCCCAAGGCCATATAGAGTAGCAGATAAAGAGATTCTTCTCTTTTATAGACTTTAACTCCATATTCCCCAACTGATGCTAGATGACACAATGGATAGAACAGACCTGGAGTCAGGAAAACCTGAGTTCAAATCCAGTCTGAGATACTTAGAGGCTGTGTGACCTAGAGCAAATTGCTCAGCCCCTGGTTCTGTCTCTTTATCTGTCAGATGGGGATAATAAGAGCTACCTACTTCCTAGGGGTTCTGGGAGGGTAAACCAAGAAAATATTTGTGAAGCATTTTGCAAACCTCAAACTATCACATAGTATAAGGAAATTATTTCTTCCCTTTGATCATTTGAATTGCCCTTCATTAAACCTAAGCTGTTATGTCTTTATTGAGGCAGGATACCTCAGCTCCAGTTGTGGAGGAAGCCCCAGTTATTACTAGAAGTGAAACATTCTTTTTTAAATTTTCAGTCAATAATTATTGATTACCTGGTATATTTAAGAAACTTTACAGAGACTTACTTGGTACAAGGATCAATACAGTTTGTGAAAATACAGCCCTACTACATGACTAAATTTAATTTTGTTTTATTCTATAGAAGATTTGTCTATCTTGTGTTAATATTGCTTTTATAGGTAATTAATGAGTATTAAGCAATAAAAAACAACTGAACTTACATCTATAGCTAATTAAACTTTTAGACAGACTTTCAACATATATATATATACACATAGGAAGTAAGAGCACAACCTGGGGAAGAAAAGAGAAGAAAATAGCCACTTATATAGCAAAGCCCTTTATTTTTTTAAATTTGATAGTATTTTTAAAACATTTTTCCAATTTTCCACATTCATTTTTTTAAGATTTTGAGTTTCACATTTTCTCCCTTCCCCCTCCCCAAGACAGCATGCAGTCTGATACATGTACAATTATGTTAAACATATTTCCACATATCATTTTGTGAAAGAAGAATCAGAATAAAAGGGAAAAAGTACAAAAACCGAGAAAATACTATGTTTCTATCTGCATTCAGATTCCATAGTTCCATCTCTGAATGTGGACAGCATTTTCCATCATCAGTCTTTTAGCATTGTCTTGGATCCCTGTATTGCTGAGAAGAGGTAAGTCCATCATAGCTGATAATCACACAATGTTGCTGTTACTGTGTACAATGCTCTCTCGGTTCTCTTCCCTTCACTCTGCATCAGTTCCTGTAGGTCTTCCCAGGTTTTTCCTAAATCTTCCTGCTCATTCTTAGCACAATACAGGCTAAGCTCTTTAACCAACTGGGTTCCTCCCTCCTTTAGTGTCCCCCTCCATTGTTCCATATGGTCATTCACCCCATTATCTTTGGACATATTTCAAAGTATATACTTAATGCTATTTTCATAAAGACACACATATTTCATGTGGAAAGAAATAGAGCTTTCCTAAAGCCCACTGTACACAGCACGTGAATATTTACTTCTTGGTTAACCAAGGTCCCTATGTTTCAGTGAAAGCTCAAAGCCTCTGATAGACAGTAGTAACACAGAGAAGGTACAATTTTCCAATGAGGGTGTGAGAGGGCAAAAGAGGGAGATCACTGCATTTATTCATGGTTCACCTGGGACACACGAATGCCTCATCCCCGGCCTACGAACCATGTCCCCATGTACAGAGGGCCTCATGTACTGCAATCACATTTTTCTGCAACCTCTATCCACGTGCTAAATGTCGCTGAAATACCCTTAAATTCTGAAATATTTGCCTGTTGGAAGATATCGATCAAATCGGGCACTTAATAAGCATTTATTATTGGGGCGGTTAAATGGCACAGTAGATGAGTGCCGGGCCTGGATCGGGGAGACGTGAATCCTGACACTTACTAGATGAGTTACCCTGGAATAGTGTCTTGACCTTGGTCTGCCTCAGTCTTCTTATCTGTGAAATGGAGACAATAATAGAGCCTGCCTCCAAGAGTGGTTGTGAGGGTCGGATGAGTTCATATTCGTGAAGTTCTTAGCACAACGTCTGGCACATGGCAAACCCTGTATAACAGCTAGCCTTTATTAATATTATTATTATTATTATTACATATTATTACATATTGCAATATATTAGATATTACGATAATAATTAATTATTAGAAGCTGGAGAAAAAAACAAAAAAAAGCAGCTTAGATTCCAATGGAGGAAACATATAAGACCCCTTCAAAGCAGGTAGAAGGTAACCTTAGATGGGTGGGGAGGTTCTGACAGTTGTGGTGTAGGGATTTGTTGTCATTGTTCAGGTGTTTTTCAGTCACATCCAACTCTTCATGCCCCCATCTGACAAAGATATTGGGGTGGTTTGGCATTTTCTTTTCCTGTTCATTTTGCAGATGAGGAGACTGAGGCAAGCAGGGTTAAGTGACTTGCCCAGAGTCACACAGCTAGTAAGTATCTGAGGCCAGATTTGAGTTCAGGAGGATGAGTCTTCTTGACTCTAGGCCAGGCAGTCTATCCACTGTGGCACCCAGCTACCCAAGGGCATAGGGTACAAGAAAAGGCTTCTAACAAAAAGTAAGATGCGGACCTAGTCTTGAAAGAAGTTGAGAATGCTGAAAAGTCAAGGTGAGAAAGGAGAGCATTCCACACACAGGAGACAGCCAGCACAAAAGGCCTGGAAATGGGAGAAAAAATGGACCCAAGAATGAAGGGGATGGGCAGAGGGGAATAATATATAAGAAAAATGGAAATACAGAAAGATACCAACCTCTGCTTCATTTTTAATGAGTTGAAATTGAAACTAATGTATACACTCCAGTAAAGAATTAATTCATCAGAATCCGTTAAATCCTTCTAAAGTTTTTCTTTTCCCTCTAAGAGACTGATGCAAAATTCCAAGCAGTTAGGACAAAACAAGACATTCCCCCACCCTCCTTTCAGTCAACAAGCATAGGATGGTGTTTCCTGTTTTGTCTTTAATATCCATGTAGGAAATCATTTCATCTCACTGAGTCAGCCTGAAACTTTCAGGATTCTGCAGAAACCAGATCACAAAAAGTAGCTAAAATAAACCACCAATATCCACTCAAAATCCCCACCCCTTCCAAAAAATGCCTCACAAGGCGTCACTTTATCCCTTTCTTTCTACTGTCTCATCCACCTTCACCCTCCCATCCTTTACCTCAACATGGGGGACAGGGATGGGGGAGGGAGAGGGGGAATCCTAGGTGACCATTATTGCTTATTTCTCTGTCTTTGTTTCTTGTGTCCCATGGTTTTCTAGTACCCCCTGTCTCCCACTGTGGCCAAGAACAAGAAGAAGAGATTCTGCTCTAACAGACAGAAATTGCCCAAAGCTTTCTGACCATTTTACAGGACCCAGTACGTCCACTCAAAGTGGTCATGGGACAATCTTATCACAGTCAATGGCTACTACAGGGAATCCTGAAGAATTTTAATCACTAGCTCTCTAGCACTGAATACAGAAATCTAGTTGTCCCATGTGGTTTCTCCCATCCAAATTCAGATAGCATTTCAGTGCAAGCCAATGAGGAGGAGCTCAAGCTGAGCCTATAAAGCACCACACTGGCTAGACAGCTTTTGATGCTCTTGAGCAATTGACCATTTTCAACATTAATAAATATAGACAATGTCTCTGGAAAGGAAGAACAGCTTTATTAATCGTGTTTCTGTTTACACGTCTATTTTACACAGGATCATAAACTTAGAACTGGAAGGGGCAGTAGAGGCCATAAAGTCTAACCCCCTAATTTTACAGATGAGGAAACTGAGGCACTAAAAGGTTGTGACTTGCCCAGACTCACATAGTTAGTAAGCATCTAAATTACGATTTGATCATAGGTCTTCCTGAGTCAAAGACCAGCTCTCTATCCATGAAACCACTTCTATTTGGCTTTTCTTCTTTTAAATTCTATTTTATTTTCAGTTCCAAATTCGCCCCCTCTCTTTTACCTTGTCCCTACCCATTGAGAAGGCAAAGAAGAAAAGAAGGAGGAGGAGGAGGAGGAGGAGAAATAAAAAAACAATACAAATAAGCAGACATACAAAATAAATTTCCTCATTAACCATGTTCTAAGAGGGAAAAAAGAAAGAACTAGAAGAAAACGTGCTTTAATCTGCACTCTTGATTCTATTAATTCCCTTTATTGAAGTGGACACGTTTCATCATAAGTCCTTTGGAATTGTGGTTGGTAATTTTCTTGATCCGAATTCCCAGTTGATAATCTCCTGTTTCTGCTCACTTCATTTTACACAAGTTCATACAAATCTTCCCAGATTTCTCTGAAATCATTCCCTTCATCATTTCTTATAGCACAATAGTATTCCATAGCATACATATCCCATAACTTGCTCAGCCATTCCCCAACTAATGGTCATCTTCTTGGTTTCCAATTCTCTATTTGTTTAAGTAGAATATGCTCTTGTATATGGACATCAGTAGCCTTTAGTATGTAAAAGTAGGGTTATATTGTATTTTATTCCAGGTAACAAAACTCAGCTACCACTTTCTGATACTGAGATCTCATAAGATTTTAAACAAATATATAATTAGCCTGCAAGGTAGAATATTAAATAGAAATACAATTCATGAGCGTGCTCATCATTTTCATAGCTGTAGGACAGATGGATAGACAGACAAATTAGATCTAGATATACAGAGATAATAGACACAGATGAGAGATTTAGATAGATGAGAGATAAACAGATATAAATGGAATGTAGATGTATTTAGATAATGAATAAATAGATGATAGATGATTACTAGATATAGATGGATGATAATTATAGATGTTAGAAATAAATAGAGATGAGAGATAAAGATATAGATATATTGTAGATGGATGATGGATGAATAGATAGATGGATGGATGGATGGATGGATGGATGGATGGAAGTATGGAGGGATGGAGGGATGGACCGATAGATAGACAGACAGACAGACAGACAGACAGACAGACAGATAGATAGATAGATAGATAGATAGATAAGTGGGTCTGCCAGATTTAGCCTGAAACAGCTACAGCATGACTCAAGTTGACTGTGCCTGGCATATAGTAGACACTTAATAAATTCTTATTGACTTGGGAATGAAAAGAGAGGCAAATGCTGAACATTATCCATCTATAGATTTTCAGTGTCACTTTCAATATCTAATGGAAATCAGTTATTCTAAAGGATTATGAGTGCTGTGGTAAGTCAGAAAGTCATTTTGGCTTTAATTGTCTCAAGTTCATGGACCAATGATGCTCCAAGGCAGAAGATCCTGCTTTCACCAAATCAGGAATCTATGACTTAATTCCTTCAGAAATCCGCATTACTTTTTGTTCTGCATGGATTTCTGACTCTCCCTCTTTAGTTCCCCCCCCACACACACACACCCAGGGGCTCAAACTGACGCCTAGCACTATGAATAAGGCCATTTCCTAATAATAATGAGTCATCCTTATAATGGATCTTATGTGAGAAAGTAACAAAAACACACTTAAGAAGGTAAAGTCAGGAAAAGCAGCTGAAATGGCCCAAATACAGAAAGACGCTTATGATATAAGTAGCATACTTTTAAATGTTCTTGAGGACTGCTTTTTGTTCCCTGTCCTCTTCTTTGTGGAATCATATTTTATTATAAACTTGATAACCATCAGCCAAATCGAGCATCCAAATAAGCCAGCCAAATTAAAATGTCAGATTATCACATAAATGCCAAATCATATGTAAAAATTTTAACAAATAAATGCAGCATCTTGTTTCTGCGGTGTCTTCTTCATGTCTCTGTGTGTGCACATCATCACATTTTGTCGCTGCTATTGTGTGTTACTCTGCTCACAAGTCTGCATGTTGTTCTAATTCTGCTTTATTTTCTGAGTATTACTTTACATTTTCCCATCATTTTTTATCTTCTAATTTTCACAATAATGGCTTGTCCCCTAAGGTTTTATTTTTGTTGTATGAATTTGCTTCTGCTTTCATTTTCCAGTAATGTAGCCCTGTTCTCATCCTAGGATCCTCTATTATTGAAAAAAACAAATACTAGCCAAGCACAATTGTCCAATGCACCGACCATGACTGGTAGAAGATTCGAAATTCCTCATCTTCCACCCACCTGCTCTCTTTGCAGAGGAAGACAGTATGTTCCAATAACAACCATCTAGAATCATTGCATCTAATCGGAGTCGTGGCACCTTTTAAACATTCTCTTTATGTTATCGTGGTCCTTGAATACAGGGTTCTCCCGCTTCTACTTCCCTCAATCTGTATCAGTTTATATAAGTTTTCTCATATTCCTTTGAATTCCTCATTGTAGTTGTTCCTTGGAATATAATAATATGTATTCCACTCATTAATTTAAGTACTGAAATTTGTTCATCCATTTCACAGTTGATGAATACTTACTTTGTTTCAGATTTTTGTCGATACCAAGCATTCTGCTACAAATATTTTAGTACACACAGCACTCTCCCCACCCCCTGATTTCCTTAGGGCTCCTATAATTGGATCAATGAATAGAGGTAGCTTTGTAACTTTTCTGACATAATTGCAAACTAAGTTTATAGAATGATCGGTTTCCATGTGTTTATCTCCACAGAACCCTTCCAACATTTGTGTTTTATTTTTTACCATTAATGTTCTTTGCTAATTTGATAGGTGTAAAGTAATTCTTTAAAGGTGTTTAAGTTTGCATTTCCCTTATAATTACTGACTTGAAGCATTTTTTACATGCTGTCTTTTGAAAATTTTCCACATCTTTTGACCACCTTTCTAATGGTTAATTGTTCTTAGTTTTACATATGACTATATTAATTTTTGTAATTTTCAATGTCAGCTTTTTATCAGAAATGCTTGATGCATTTTTTTAAATTATACTTTCTCTCATTCTAGCTGAACTAGTTTTCCATGCAAAAAAAATAAAAATTTTAAATAATCAAAATTTCTTTTTTTTTGTCATTTTTATCTCAGACTCCCAGTCTGTGTATGAATTGCCTCCTAACCATAATTCTGCATACCTGCTCATTCTTATGGTTCAATAAGATTCCATCACATTGAGAAATCACAATTTATTTGGTCATTTTCCAATCAGTAGACATATGGGTTGTTTCTAATCCTTTGCTATTACAAATAAAGTTGCTGTGAATATTTTTGTACCATTAGGTCTTTTTTCTCACTTTTAACAAGATCCTTTATAGCCTTTTCTACAAAAAAATCATTGGGCCAAAGTTTGGTGATTCAAATTATATATTTCCAATTTGCTTTCCCAGAAGATCATACGAATTCACAGTTCTGCCAGCATGTAACAGTGTGCATGTCTACTTAAAGATGATCACATGTATTTGGGCCAGTGGCTCACTGAGTAGGGTTGTGATGTTGGTTTTTGGTTTGTTTGGGTTTTGTGAGGAGTGGATGGTAGTGGAAGGTCTGGACCTATGACTTATGGTATAAGGAACTCCCTTTGGGGAAGTTATCTCTCCATAGAGACTGGTAATTATTCCACAATTTGTAATTTTAAGGAGTTGCCAAGGTTTCTAAGAAGTTAAATGACTTGCCCAGAGTCCTACAGCCAGTATATTACAAAGGCAATACTTGAATCCAGGTCTTTCTGACTCTAAGACTGGTTCTCTATCTATAATGCCATGCTACTTGTCATAGTACATCATTTTCCCAAATATATTAAATAACCCAGACTCCAGTGCATTCAATTAAAGATCTGCCCCCCCAAAAAAGTGGAAAAGAATTACTTGGTACAAGAAAACAGGGAGAAGTTGCTTCTGAATCAATGGAGAAAGTACCCCCGGATAAGATCCATGGATTCAGCTAAGTTTCAAGTATCCTAATCATCAGCACTATCATTATTGTTGTTGGATTATTATTGTAATTATTACTTACAATTTTAACCTGTGCCCCAGCACCCTGAGACCTATATATAAAAATACCAGGTTCAACCCCAGAAATAATTCTTTTTCCTTGATTATAACTGTTTAGTCTCACTCCTAATCATTCTCTCTCTCTCCCTCAGTCTCTCCCCATATCTCTCTCTCTCTCTCTCTCTCTCTCTCTCACACACACACACACACACACACACACACACACACCTATACAAATATAAATACACATGGGATATCTCAAAAGTCTTGGTGCTGTCTGAATTGATAATTTGTGAAATTATGAAATACAGCAGGCATGCCTGGTTCTTTGGGTACTCACCAGGAAAAACATGATGGCAGTAGAAGGCAAGGTGGAAAGCACATTATAATAAAGCACAGAGGGTGTAGGGGCACAGGAAGTACAGAAAGTGGCAGAAAGGAGCAGAGAAGCAGGCTGCATGGCAATGGAAGATGGGTGGTGAGAGAAGGCTGGCAGCTCTGGGAAAGAGGACGGGGAAAGGAAGAGGCCCAAGTCATCACTCATGCAACCACGGCTTAAAGTTGGGAGCAGAGGGAAGAAGGCTTAGGAGGAAGGAGTTTGGGTCTCATTTTTATAGGGTTTGGGGGGAAAGCTTATCTGTACCACCTTGAGGTTAGTTCATTAATACGTCCAAATCATCTAAACTTGTAGGTAAAACTTGAAAGTTAGCATATCCACATTATCTGAGTTAGCACCATTTGCTATTCTGTTGGTCTTACTGTGGATGTCTGAAACGTATAGAGATTTACAAATCAGAAGACAAAAAGCCATGACAGCAAAGCCTAGCTGGCTTCCCCTTGTTCAGAATGTATGACCAGAATGTGATTTTGGGGGTGAATACATGACACAATTTGTAAATTAGGCTCCTTTAGTCTTTGGGACAGTTTATCCAGGACTTCTAGGTTCCTTCCCTTTTCAATCTTACTTCCGTTATTGCTACTTTACATTGGCTACTTATAAACTTGCTTACTATATTGACTAAAATGGGAGTGGTCAGGGGCTAGAACAAGGTACAATTGTAACACAAAGTTTTACCTTAAAATTGCACTAAGATTTTTGGAACCCTCTTGATATGGTTTTTAAGTTCCTTCACACACATCACTTCATTTCATTTCTTTAACAACTTTAAGAGGCAAAAAGGAGAGGTATTATTTTCTGAAATTTTACAAAGGAGGTGACTAAGAGTCAGAGATGTTAAATAACTTGCCTGAGAACATACAATTAGCTGGTGTCGTAGAGAGGAGTAGAACCAGCCCTTCTAACTCATTGCACAGAACTCACTCCACAATGCCATTTGTCTTAGGCACTCCATGCTGCCTGGTGCCAGGAGTATAAATTCCTGGGTCCCTGTAAAGCTGCTTTCTCAATGGCCCTAACGAAGGAGAGATCGTTTCTTTACTGTACAAATGCTGAGACTGGGACGCTTAGAAGGACAAGGACTTTTCTACCAATGAGACTTGGTGGTTAGGGGTAGGCTTTCCAAAGCACCAGGAGGAAACTCTTTCCCTAACACTGCTCCTTTCTGCTGCTTGACAATCCTTCAAGAGACATTGATTCTACCTTCAGAGCAACAAAATGACTTCAGTTCACACTAAGATGTAAATGACTAATATCAGATCCTTTCCTAAGATAGGAATTTTGATATGCAAAAGGTTAAGGGTGGCTGAATGCTTAAAGACCAAAGTAGTGATGGGAAAGAAACTGCACATGGTGGTGGCATTGGAGGAGGGAGACGTTTGAACACAAACTTCTTCATAGTTTTGTCTAAGACAATTGCTTCTCACAGCAAACTGAGTGTGGATTCAGAGCTAAGACCCCATTCTACTGTACTGCATTAGGTTTTTTAAAAATAAAATGAATTAGCTTAATACACTTACCATTTTTCAAAACAAAAAAGAAGCTAATTTTAATCATGCTCAGAGTAGGGTTCTCAGGGGAGTTTTTCTACAAACTAAAACAAAACTCAATTTCCATGAAACTTGTCATGGCAAATAAAACCAGTATGACCTAGAAACACACTTTGGAAAGACTCATGCCTTAGATGAATTGGGAAATCTGCTATTTGTAACTCAGTCCTGATGTCTTTATCACTGAGTCATACATACTCCTGAGGGATACAGAGCTTTACAGTTTTGCTACCTAACCCAGACATAGACACTGTTGTTATGCTAAGATTCTAGCAACAGTAAAATCAGAGCACTGAATATTAGAACTAGATAGGAACTTTAAAACTATTTTATCCAATCCCTTCATTTTTTAGGTGAAAAAGTTAAGGCAAATGCAATTACCCAACATATAAATGGCTGAAGGGAAGACAGGGAGTTTTCAAAGGAAGAAATTATCAACAATTAGATTTTTTTAAAGTGCTCTAAAACATTAATAATTAGAGAAATTCAAATTAAAGCAACTTGGAGGTTCTATCATATATATCAGACTGACAAAGATGACTAAAGATGAATATGACAAATGCTCTGGAGGTGCTATGGGAAAACAGTTACATTAGCACACTATTGGTGGAATTGTGAATAGATAGAGCCATAAGAGAAGAAATTTGGAACCATACCCAGAAAGCTAGGGTCAGTAATAAAGCCAGTTCAAAAGCCTTTGACCTGGTTTTATTACTAGTAGGTCTATACCTTAAAGAACTCAAAGAAAGATAAAAAGGACTTATATGTACAAAATATTTTTAGCATTCTTTTTGTGGTGGCCAAAAATTGGAAGCTAAAGGGGTGTCCTCTTACTGGGGAATGGCTGAACTAATTGTGGTAAATAAATGTAACAGATTATTATTATTCCATAAGAAATGATAAAATGGACAATTTTCTAGGGAACTGTGAAGACTTTTTTGTACTAATTCAGAGAAAACAAAGAAGTAGAAGAACCTAACAACTTTCTAGAGGAAAAGCAATTTTGAAAGGCTTTAGATTTAGAATTTTGATCAATACAATGGTAAGACATGAGCTTTGTGTTTTCATGTCTGTTTGAAATCCTGTTTCCTCATTTCTCACAGCACAACAGTATCCCATGACACACATATACAAGTTTATTCATTTATTCCTAAATTGGTAGGCATGGCTTTAATTTCCAATTTTTTGCCACCACAGGAGTAGTTACTATAATTTTTTTATATATATAAATAGGATTTCTTTTTTATTTCCTTGATTTCTTTTGGGTACTGGTCTATCAACGGTAGAGTTTATCAAAAGGTATACTTTGTTTATGAACTTTTTGTGCATTAGTCTAAATTGTTTTCCAAAATGGTTGTCCCAGGGTGGCTAGGTGGCACAGTGAATAGAGCACCAGCTCTGTAGTCAGGAGGACCTGAGTTCAAATTTGGCTTCAGACACTTGACACACAAAAAAACTAGCTATGTGACTTTGGGCAAGTCACTTAACCCCAACTGCCCTCCAAAAAAATAAAAATAATTTTAAAAAACAAAATGGTTGTCCCCATTTTTAGGTCCACCAATAAGCCTGTTTCCTCAAAGCCTCTTCAACATTAATCATTTTCATTGTTGTCATCCTTGCCAATCTTATAAGTGTGAAAAATAATTTTTAAAAAGGAGGATTTGCCACAGATGTAGAACGTTACATGCACTTTCAGATGAAGACCCTCTAATATTAGTTTTGCTTAATTGTTTTATTTTGCTACATTCTGCAAATGTTTATAATGTTAAAAAAAAGTCATTAAAATATTTTTGAATGATAAACCAGGAGTCCAAAACAATGCATGTGGAACATGCCACTCATCCCCTGATGGAGAGGTGATGAACTGAAAATGCAGAAAGAGACATACATTATCAGACAGCCAATAGGGCAATTTGTTTTGCCAGACTATGGGAATGTGTATTGAGGGATTTGTTTGTAAGGGAGTTAGTGGGGGTTTTAAGTGAACAATGCAAGTGGGAGGGGCAGATTGAAAAAAAACCTGTTACCTGAAAATGATTAATTATCAACTCAATGAGAAGGGAGGAGGAAGTGAGGAGGAGGAAGGGGAGGAGGCGACAGCCAACACCCAGAGAAGTCAAGGGCACACAGACATCCATGGCAGAGACAGGAGCAGAACCCAGGGTTCTTAGATGCCAGTCTGGATCTCTGTTCTTTTCACAATATCACACTACAGCTCTGAAGCAAGGGCAGGGACTGACTCCTGAAGAAGCGCCTGTTTTATATGAGCCGGGCTGGTCTTTTCAAGGACTGAGAAGGTTGTTGGTCTTCCTTGCTACTTAAGGTATAAAAGGTCCCATGTATGTGGAATCGGAACTAGAGGTTTTAGCAGAATTCCCACTGGCCCACCAGAAAGCATTTGTGATTGTACTGGTAGGTTGCTATGGAGAATGTGAAGGTGGAAGGGAGTGGCTCTTTTATCAGAAGTAGTGGCTTTTTTTTTAAAACCTTAATAAGTATATACTTTTTGTCCTTTGCCACAAATAAAGTTGTTTTATAATTTTTATGGTCCACAACTGCCTCTTTACATAGTAAACTTGAAACTGAATCATTGGCCTGGTCTGAGTTACACCTGGCCCCTAAATACCATCAATGAAAGGACTATTTGGATGTAAACACTAGACTAGCCCTTCAAAGATGAAATTGGAGAAGACCTCTCCTCTAGTCCAGATACTAGCACTGTCATGGCAGGGTAATTCTTTTTTCTATTACCACCTGTCCCATTCCTCAGCTTCTACCTTCCCTTGTGTAAAGAACATGAGAAGTAATGAAATGTGAAGGGGTGGAATGGGGGGGGGGGCGGAGCCAAGATGGCGGCGTAGAAGCAGCAAGGTCCTGCAGCTCCCACACCGCCACCCTAATCATCCATAAAATATAAGCCCAGACAAAGCCTAGGACTCCCAGACTCACAAAAATACAGAAAACACATCTCTCGCTGAAGGCAGCTCCACAGCAGGGGCTCATTGCAGCCGAGCAAATGCCCGCCCAGCCTGAAGCCAAGACCAAGGCCAGGCCCGGGGCAGTAGGAAGGAGCTGAGCTGAGCTGAGCTAAGCCGAGCCCCACCTCACCCAGTCCGCAGAAGACAAGATCTACAGCCTCCAGCACATCCACATCCACCAAGGTGTGAGGAATGGGGACTGCAGAGGCACAGCTCGTTGGTGGGAGGTGCTTGACCAGCAGGCTGCAGGCGGGGAGCAGAGAGCAGCCTGGCCCAAAACAACAGCCAGGCCAGGCCCCAGGGTGGCCAGGAGGAGCCAAGTCTCACAAGCTGCAGCTGGAGTCTACTTCAGAGAAGATCTATTGCACCTGAGGGAATCTTCACATCCACCAAACAGGATTAGACAGTCAGCGAAAGTGAAAGTGAAACTTCTGAACCTTAATTTGGGGTAGGAAAAGCAATTCGCCCAATCTGCCCCCGGGGGAAGGAAGTGGTGGGGGAGGGGACTTGCTGCTGCAGTCCCCACTGGGCTGCTTCATAGCCCTTGGCCTTCGGACCCAGCAGGGGGGCTGAATCCATTGATCAGGGCTAAGGGCTCTTGTGTTGAGTGGCCTGGATACAGATCGTGGTCTTGGGTGGTGGTCCTGGGGAGCACTTTCAGCAAACCAAAGCTGGGGGGGGGGCGCTGCAATACTCCCCTAATAGCTCTGGTAGCTGGGAAAACTCCAGCAATTTGGAACAGAGCTTTCCCCCCTGGAAGCAGAGTTTCACAGACCTAAAAAAAAAAACCAACCAATTAACTGACTGGCCAACATGAGTAAAAGGAAGTAAAATAAGAACAGCAATAAAACTCTAGAATCCTTTTTTGTGGACAAAAAGGAGCAAAGCATGGAACGGGAGGAAGACAACCCAGTCAGAAGTCCCACACCAAATGCTTCCAAGACACTTGAAGAATGCCTAGAAGCTATACATCAACTGAAAAA
>CM053596.1:254907280-254922466 GCA_028646575.1 Pseudocheirus occidentalis
GAGAGCAGAGCAGGGGAGGGGGTTTACAGTGGGATTGCTGTTTTAGGGTTGGGGCAGGGGCAAGACAGGGAAAAAATTTGTAATTCAAAAATGTCATGAAAATGAATGATGTAAACAAGAAAACAAACAAAAAATAATAAAAAAGAAATGTGAAGGGATGAAGAGAGACACAGGCCATAAGAAAACACTTGAGTAAGTTATTCAACCACTTGCTCTGTTCCTCAGCTTCTTCATCTATAAAATGGAGACAATGTTTGCAATATTCTCTCTCACACGGTTGTTGTGCAGAAAGCACCTTGTAAACCTTAAACCATTACATAAAGATGGACTATCATTGCAGAATTTGTATCATAAAGTGGTACAAAAGGGGTCTAGGCGGCATAATAAAGCACTGATCTTGGAGTCAAGGAGACGTCAATTAAAATCCTGCCTCAAACACTTGTTTTGCAACCCTGGACAAGGCGCTGAGAGAGGGAACTATCAGCCTCAATCTTGGCATTCGTAAAACGGGGAAAACACCTAGACTTGGTGTGAGTATCAGCTGACATCACAGGTAAAGCACTTTATAAAGCTTAAAATGACATGTAAATGCCAGGTGGCTAATTAAATTACTGATTATAAGCTGTTTATTTACATGTTGCTTATCTATGGTAAAAAGCACTTTGGACCCTGTGACCCAGAATCCCTGTGCTCTGGATTTAAAAATCAAATTCAGTGTTGAAGGTTAGTTTCCATATCACTGTCTTATTTTCATTGCCCCAACCCAGAGTTGTCTCAGAGGGAAGTTTCAGACCCTCTACTCAAGCATTACTCATGCCCAGATTCCCACAGACTGGATTAAAAGGTCCCTACATTCTATATGAGCTCTCAAGACAATTTTGCATAAATATCTCACAAACCATCCTTTATTCTACTACTATTACTACTTCTACTCCTACTCCTCCTCCTCCTCCTCCTACTATTACTACTCCTACTCCTACTCCTACTCCTACTTCTACTACTACTACTACACACACACACACACACACACACACACACACACAAATGGAAAACACAAAGCAGCAAATAAACATTGATACAATTTTCCTTTCCTGGTAAATCCCATCTTTCTCCAGGGTCCTAAAGTCCTTTATACCCATGGCACCATTCTTCAGCATGAACTCTCCTTACAAGGGAAACAAATCTGGGGATTCTGGGGAGGACAACCTCCTCCATAGGATTCCAGTGAATGCTCTCACCCCAGAGACACATGGAGATATTCAGTCTTATAGTTCTATTTTAAGGTGATTGGAATCCCTCCTTGGAATGGAATGAACTTGGGATTGCTACAGAAGGAAACCCCTCTTCCACTGGATCTGCATTGTCCAAATAACACATAGCAATAACAGGAGGAAGGAAGGAAGGAAGGAAGGAAGGAAGGAAGGAAGGAAGGAAGGAAGGAAGGAAGGAAGGAAGGAAGGAAGGAAGGAAGGAAGGAAGGAAGGAAAGGAGGGAGTGAGGGAGGAAGGAAGACCAATGAAATATTTTTTAAATACACAGAAAAGAACAGAAGGGAGTTCAGAAGAGAGTTCAAAAGGGGATAGCTGAGCAAGTCAATGTTGATATTATCAAGTTAAACAGCATATATTTCTAAAAATAATATGTAGTATAGTTATGATTTCATATGCAATCTTATTCTGATTTTTTAAATTCAGGTCTTGAACAAATTTTATGATGCCTTTGCTTTGCTTAGAGGACTGAGGGAAGACATAAGGAGGTTAGCCATTGTTAACCTTTGCATTTCCTGAGCCATGAAACCTTTTATCCAAACTCCCAATGAGTTTCTGTAGTTGTGTAGATAATGACCATCAGAACTCTCAATTCTGGAAAATTCAGAGACAACGAAGCTTCACAGTCCCTAACTAAGTCCATGTCAACAGGTCTTCATCTTTATGAAGGGAATCCTACATTTTCAAAATCAAACATGACTCTTCCTTTTCTTCTTCAACCAAGCATAACACCAAAAGACCCCTGAGCAAATATCTAGGAGTAGAAGCAACAAGATGGTATTTTGTATCCCCACCAGTCACTGCCCTTGCACAATCAAAGAAAATCAGTGGAAATATCACCCACACAGGTCAAAGAAGAGACCTTTCCTGAACGAAAAGAGGATGCTGGGAAGCCATCTTGTACTGTAGTATTCTCACTGATGAATATGGGGATGATGCCATTCCATAGCACAGATGATTGGTGTGAGACTTAATCAGCAACCTGAAGTAAAATACATTGTTCCTAGAATTGCCTAGGGGAGGAAAACCCCCATGGGGTCCATATCTTTAACCTTTGATCTTAAATCTCACTGGGATTTGTCAGTTTTTATACATGAGCTATCTTGAATTTTTCTGGAATCTGAATGAAAAATTCCTTTTCTATTTTTTGGTTAAATGTTTTATTGACTTTTTAAAACATCATTATTACTTTCTGGTGACTCTCCTTCACCCACCCACCCCAGGACCCTCCCATACCAAATAGGTACAATTGAGCCAAATAGATCTAAACACTGGCCGCGGTCTACATCTCTGCACCTATTGCTCACTACTCCCTGATAAAATAAGGATCATGTTCCACCATCAGTCCTCTGAACTGCCCGCTGGTGATTGTATTTATCAGGATTCTCAGCTTCTCCTGGTTCCAGGGCCAGTGCTCTATCCACTGTGCCCCCAAGCGGCTCCCTTCAAACAAGGCTCTCAAATTTTTTATTGATGTTTTTCTTTCTGTTACTGTGATTATGCTATAAATTGTTCTCTAGGTTCTACTTACTTGGCTCTGCATCAGTTCACACAAGTCTTTTCTGGAATCTCTGCTCAGGACAAAGGTTAGGGAATCCAAACACAACAGAGAAACTGACCCAGATTATTTGATGACAGAGCACAACAAATTAGGCCTCCAGTGATTGTCCTGCATGTATGGAGGAGTTACAGTCTCGTAGTTTGTCTAAAATACTGGCTACAAGAAGAAAAGTTGGGAATAAACTTCCACCCCTTGGACTGATGTGAACTCATTTTTTAAGTGTTAAATTATCAAGAAAATAAAACTTAAATTTGGGTCAGAATGGTTGAATGTCTAACATATAATGAATAGAGTATTGGTCTTAGAGTCAGGAAGATTCACTATTTCTATCACTTCCTAGCTGTGTGACCAAGTCACTTAACCTTTTGGGGCGTCAGCTTCCTTATCCCTAAAATGGGAGTAGTAATAATTGCTAGAATTTACATAGCCCTGCATACATTCAAACTTCAGGTATACTTTACATATATGTATACACGCATGTACATACACATCTGTGTGTATACATATATAAAGATAAATTTACATGTAATCATTTCATTCCATCTTCATGAAAACACTGTGAAACAAGTACTATTGTCATCCCCATTTTACAGGTGAATAAACTGAGGCTGAGAGTTTAAGTGTCTAGGCGCACATCTGAGCATAGGTCAAGCTCAAAGAGCTCTACAACCTTAATTTATTATGAGGACAATTTATGTTGACGGCATTTCCCAGAGTGACTTTGTCCAATGTCTACAAGAGAAAAATCCAGACTGTGCCTTCTCAGTAGGTAGGGAAGGGGCTGGAGAGAGGGAGAGCATTTGTAACACAAAATTTTTTTTTAATTTTAATTTATTTTCTTGGTTACATCGTAACACAAAATTTTTAATGTTTTTAAGAAGAAAAAAAATCATTTAAAAAAGAAAAATACAAGCCACAAAAGATACAAAGACTTTGGTCAAGTCTTCTTCAGTGGCCCAAACTCTAAAAGCACACAGATGGCTAAATCGACATCCACAGGCCTCAGAGACAAACAGAAGGAATCTAGTCCAAGGCCTGAGGGTCAATCCCTTGCAAGGATCATGAAGAACAATGAGCCAGACTGAAGCAATGAATGTTTCCTTTAGACAAGATGGCTCTTCTCGTCTGCCTCAATGAGGCACGAGCCTTATCACATGACCTATTTTCCCAGGAGTCAGGATAGATTTTCACCAGTCCATTCATACTCTTAGCACAGTGCCTGGAATAGAATAGGGGCTTACTAAATGTTGGTTGGTCGGACTGAATGATCCCAGTTGTAACCACCATGAAACTGTGGGGAGGGTGAACTTGAGAGCACACTTTGTAGTCTATGTAATAATTAAACCCATAACCTCAGCTTTTTTATCCCCATGTTTTAATCAATAGCACTAATTAGACTCAAACCAAGAAAAGATCTGAGCTCTCAGCACTGTATTAGAAAGTCAGACACCTTGTGAATGAGGCCAGATAAACTCTGATCATGAGGTGTAGGAGATGCTGACTCCATGTTCCTCCCTATCTAGGATACTAGGGTGTGAGGCAGTCTTGCCCTTGGGGTTCCTTCTCATTCTTGGAATCTCTGGCTCCACTTAAGCTTTCCTAACTAGTAGGCTTTCCTTCAGGTATGTTAGCTTTTCCCAGAATAACAGGCTAGAACTCTGGGGTCTGAACAGGAGTTGTTCATAGAAGGGTGACTCACTCAGCTTATGGAAAGGATCTGGCCTCCTCAGCTGACCCAAGGGACCTGCTTCCCTATTAGCAGACGTGGGGGAGGAAGGGTAAAGGAGACAATGGTGGCTCCCTTGTTTGACGACAGAGTAAAAAAGCAATTGCCACTGCTACCACCTACAACCTGGCAGATAGCTTATGGCTGTAAAGTTCCAGTAGCATAATAGGCTGAGGCTGAGAGTGCCATGGCACAAAATGAAGCCTCCTGGGTTGGGAATAAGCAAGGGTCATGTATGACCAAAAGGCTCCTGCTCAGGAAGGGGGGCAGAGACACAACACTGCCCACGTCAGGACTAGAACTGGCTGCCAGTGACCAGGGCTATGGAACCAGAGATCCAGAGGCAGAATCAAAAGCAGGGAATGATGGTCATTGAGATAAAAGAGAGTTTGAGGAATAAGCAAAAACACAAGCTCTGGCAGTCCTAAGAATTCGATAGGAAGGATAACAGAGAACACTTCAGTTCCCCAGAGATTGCGGAGCTGGCTGCTCTGACGTGCCAGAGTGCCTTGGGAGGGGTTCAAAGGAAGCTCCCTACCTGGCTTCTAGCACTATCACCCCCCCACTCCCTCCCTCACCAATAAGAATAATAAGGTGCAGCCAGACAGCCACCACCACCAGAGCAGCATGAATCTCCAAGGAGACAGACATGTCCAGTGGTCTCAGACACTGCTGAGCCAGGACCTGCTCGAGTCAACGCTGCTTCTTCCCTGCCTGAGAAAATGAAATGGTGTCTGCCCCTCTCACGCCCCGGAGAAGGAAGGAGAGGCACCAACAACAAGTGACATTCCCGAAGTGCTTTTCGAGCCGGCTTTAGCAGACACAGAGGGCCCCTGGGCATTCAGGCCAGAAGGCAGGGAGGGGAGACTCAGAGAAGCAGTGGGGGGTGGGGGGGAGGATGGGGAGAGAAAGAGGGCTGCCTGGAGCTGGCCAGGTAACACAAAGAAGCAAGCACAGTCCTAGACACGGTGTGTCTCCTACTCTAATATCCCTGCCTTGAGGTAGTGATGTGCCACTCACATAATGCATTCAAGCAGCAGCGGATGGGCCTGCATTCAAACCCTATGTTATTTACCAGCTGTGTGACCCTGGGAAAGTCACTAAACCTCTGTTTACCTCGGTTTCTTTAGCTGTAAAATGGGGATAACAGTAGCACTTATCTCATAGTTGTGATGAGGCTCGAAGGAGGCAAGATTTGAATGGTCCCTGCACATAGTGGAGCTTCATAAATGCTTGTTTTCTTACCCGTCTCAGCTGCATCAGCTTCACTGTGAGCCCAGACATTATGCCTCTTCCCTCCCTTGCAGTATCCTACCCTGTCATTCTATTTTGCTCAGGCTCGCACAGCTACTAAGTGTCTGAATCAGAATTTGAACTCGGGTCCTTCTGCCTCCAGCGCAGGTGTGCTATCCACTGTACCACTCAGCTTCCCCCCCTTTTGGGGGGGAGGCGATCAGTCATCTCTTGCAATAAATCAACGGTCTTGTGATTCGTGCCTTTGCTTGTTCCCTTCAGAGGCTTCTGCCTGTTTTCTCTAAGAGAACTTCTAAGTCAAGGACAAGCAGGGCTTTAGAACAATACTCTCATAACAGTTAAAGGGTCTAAGATTATGAACACGAAGTTTCCAAACAAAGAAAAAACGGTCTAGCAACAACCATGTGAAAAAATACTTCAAGTTCTATTCATAAAAGAAATGCAAATTAAAATAACTGTGAAGCTTCATCTCACATTCATCAGACCAGAGATGACAAAAGATGAAAATCTTTTAGGGAGGACGAGCACACTCATTCTGGGAGGAGCTGCAAAGTGGCCTAAAGGTTCTGAAAAGCAACTGAAGACAGCACCCCAAAGTCACCAAGCTGCACATATCCTTTGCTCCACATGCACCAATATATGTAAAAAATGGAAAAGCAGAAGGAAAGAAACCATACATACAAAATATTTATACCAGCACTTTTGTTGCAGCAAAGAGCTGGAAACAGAGTGGGGGCCCATCCGTTGGAAATATCTGAACAAATTGTGACATATCAATTAATGGCATATTATTTCACCATAATCATAAGTGAATTTCACCATAAATGAATTCAGAGAAAACTGGGATGACTTGAAGGAACTGATACAAAGTGAAGCGAGCAGACCCAGGAGAGCCGATTTATACTATGACCACAATAATGCAAAGAAAAATATCTCTGGAGTACTCCATGGGGGGCAGAGTCAAGATGGCGGCGTAGAAGCAGGAGAACCCTGCGAGTTATGCCCATAACCACATCAAATTCCTATGAAATACGACTAAACAAACTTTAGGGCTCCAGAAACACAAAATGACAGAGAAACAAAGCTCCCGCTGAAGGCAGCCCAGCAGGCGGACGGGAAAGGCTCATCACAGCGGGCTGGGAGCCCAGACCAGCACCCCATGAACCTGCAGCTGTAGCCCCAGGGTGGCCAGAACAAGCCTCGGCTGGAGCTTTCAGGAGAGTGGATCACTGGCAGCTGTGGCGATTTCCAGAATTATCAACCCACAAGAAACAAGGACTAAGTGAAAGGTCAGTAGAACTTACTAAATTTGGAGGAAAGGAGCAGGTCTGGCCATCCACCTCCAGGGCAAGAAAGCAGCAGAACTGGGGGGCCCTGCAGCTGCCTCCATGTGGCTGCTTCAGAACTCCTGCCCTGAAGACTGCAGGAGGGCCAAGCAATCATTCAGAGGCTAAGTGCTCTTGCCTTAACCTGCCTGGATTGGAATCCTGGTCTTGGGTGGTGGTCCTGAGGTATGTGACCAGTGAGTCAAAGCTGGTGGGGGCTGCAGAGATGGCAGCCCCCTATTGGCTCTGGCAGCTGCTAACACCCCAGCGATTTGGGACAAAGTTCTCCCCTCTGAAAGTATAGTTCTCCGAGCCCAAAAGTCAAGTAACTGATTGGCAACATGAGCAGGCAAAGGAAGCAAAGAACAGAAATCCAACTTTAGATTCCTTTTTTGGGGACAAGAAGGATCACAGCATGGAACGAGAGGAAGACAACACAGTCAGAACTCCTGCACCAAAAGCTTCCAAGAAAAATGTAAACTGAGTACATCCATAGAGGAGCTTAAGAAGGATTTTGACAATCAAATAAGAGAAGTGGAGGAAAAATTGGGAAGAGAAATGAGAATGATGTGAGAAAATCATGAAAAGAGAGTCAACAACCTGACTGAAGAAAATAACACCTTAAAAAATAGATTAACTCAAATGGCAAAAGAGGCCCAAAAAGCCAGTGAGGAGAAGAATGCCTTAAAAAGCCATATTTGCCAGATGAAAAAAGAATCTCAAAAGCTTTCTGAAGAGAATAATTCTTTCAGAATTAGAGTGGAGCAAATGGAAGCAAATGACTTTATGAGAAATCAAGATACTATTAAACAGAAGAAAAATATCTCTGAAAGACACAGAACTCCGACCAATGCAGTGACCACTCATGAATTCAGAAGACTAATGATAAAACTTGCTTACCATGTGGTAGTAGAGAGGTAATAGACTAAAAGGGCAACGCGAGACATACATTTTCAGCAATGGTCAATGAATCAAACTGCTTTGCTTGACTCTACTTATTCATTACAAAAGAGGGCTTTTCTACCAGAGTTTTAATAGGTAACGTAGAGGCTTTTTGTTTCTATTTTTGTTTTTAAAGTAAAGAAAGAAAAATGCTATTAAAATATTTATAAAGTAAAAAGAAGAAAATAAACAAAAAAGAAAATCAGGAGACACAAATTTTGTCCCTACCATGTTAAATTCAATATGCTTTTTAAAAAACTCTATAAAAGGTCACAGTTTCATATTCAATCCTTTTTTGTGCTTCTTTGCACATTGAAATATTTATACTTGCCTGTTACTATTGTTTGTAATTTGTTCTCAAAGAGGTCTGTAATAAAAATATAATTAGGGGTTCTCTAGTTGATATTAATGTTACCCATTGGGGAAGGGAGGAAAGGAAGAAGAGAATTTTGAATTCAAAATTTTTTTAATGAACGTTAAAGAAAAAAAATTTACTGTAATTGAGAAAAAGTAAAATAAGAGAAAAGAAAATGCAATCCATTTCTTTGTAGAGCAATGATGCCCTAGGGCTTGAAGAACAAATCCCGATGGTCAATTTTTTGATGACAAAAGTCACAAGCCCCACCCTCCCTCCCTTAAACCTATCCATACTTTCCAGAGACAATGCATCAGTCAATCGGGAATATAGGCTGCCTAAAGAAGAAAAAGGACATTTGTCTATTAACTAATTTCTCTTAGCCCTCGGACTTGTATGGATTTAATTTGATTTGGTGCATCAGGTCCTCCCTACGGAGGCAGTAAGTATTCATATACGATGCACAGACTTGTAATTTCCTGAAAGAAAAAATAATAATAACAGAATTTTGTGCCTTCCTAATATTGTCACACCAGAATTTAAGACTGCTAAGTTAAAAGTATGTTGCTACTGAGGACTCCACCATGAAGAGGATCTCAAGAATAAAGGAGAGAGTTATGGTCAAACAGTCATAGGCCGTAGGAGCCCCCCGAGCCTTCAAATAGTGAAGGCAAAGGTCGTCAGCCTACCTAAGGTAAAGTAAGGGTCCACCATTCATTCTGTGTTTCTGAACACAGAACTAGATCTGAAGTAGATCTAGTTTACCCATGCATTTATTCATTCATTTAATCTTTCATTCGATTATCTATTAAGTATCTACCATGTCAAAGAATGATGTCAAAGGCTGGAGAAGGTCCAGATAAATAAGCTGGGTTCCTGCCCTCAAGGGAAATGGGACATGGATACGAATCACTACAATACAAAATACAGTATGAAGAGTGTATAAGAATGTTAGATGCTATCACTCCCCATCTCAATAAACTTTCTTTGGCTTCTAGGATCAAATACACAAAGTCCCTTTAAGAACCATGCCTCCACTGAACTTTCCAGCCCTATTGTATATTATAGACATTTCTGCCTTCCCATACTACGCAGTCTGGCCAATCTGGTGCCGTTGCTATTTCCCGACCCCAACACATACACACACACACACACACACACACACACACACACCACCACACCTTTCCTCTTCCACTTCATCTATTGGAATTCCTTGTTTCTTTCAAAATTCTGTTCATGAGTCACCTAGTACAAGGAGCTGTTTCTAATACCTTCAGCTTCAAGTTCTTCGCCCCCCATTGTCTTAAATTTATGTACGTGTGTGTATCTTTTGTGTATGTTTTTGTATATCCTTGTATAGGTACATATTGTTTCCTCCAAAAGAATGGAAGCTCCTTGAGGGCAGGGGGTCATTTATGTTTGTTTGTTTGTTTTTATATCCCCAATGCCTAGCACAGTACTTGGCACACAGAAGATGTTTAAGAAAGGCTTATTGAAGGATTGATTGATAGTATTGAGAGTGTTAATGAGGAAAAAAATCACCTCTATCTGGGAGAATAAGAGAAGGTTTCACAATGAAGGGATTTCAACAAGTGCGGATGAGTGGAAACAGCTTTTAGTATAGGGAGTTGTGTGAGCAAATTAGTAATAATTAGCTCTTAACAATTAGCTCTAGTCATTTAACATAATACTGTGTAGAACAGAAGGGAAGCAAGATTACACCAAGGATACATCATATGCAATGGGGGACAGATTTGCCATATGGACAAACCCAAATCCCATCATTGTCCTGGTCCCAGTTCTTCCCATACGACGTATCTCGAATTCATCCGTCCTTCCCCTGTATCACCGTCATCTTCTAGCATGGTTTGTCATCATCTCATAGCTGGATTACTGCATTAGTGTCCTAATTGGTCTCCCTGGTTTTTGCATCTCCTCTGCCAATCCTCTCCGCGAGTATAATTTCTTTAAATATCTTCATTTTGTCATCCCATTGCTCAAGAACTGGCAACATTGCTCTCTAACCTATTGTATCCCATCTAAATTCTTCATTGTGGCATTCACAAATCCTCCATCAATAGTTCCATGACCCCACTGACCCTCTCCTCTAGTCACACCAATGGTATTGCTATCCCCTCTACATGGCTTAACTCATTTTTACTTCCTTACCTTTGTTCATTCTTTTCCCCTTGTCTATACTGGCTCTTCCCACCAAATGATGGTCCTCACTTCCACCCAGAATCTGTTCCTCTAAGCTTATGTAGTAATAGGGGGACTGTAACAAGGGCTCAGTCCTTAGAGCATGTGCAATATCATCCATCTGTTGTCAATCTATAAAGGAAAAAACTGCCGATTTTTCTCTAGTAAATACTAAAAACTAGGGTGACCAATAACGAAAGACCTGGGAGAAGAATGCAAAAGATCCAATGTTTCTCCAAGCAGCACAAGGGTTCTAGGGCTCATTCTCTCAACCTCCACTATCACTTGTATTTTGGGTCTTCAGAATTTGGCTTTTTCTCCTGCTCTCAGGATCCTCGGGGTAAATCTGTTGGGTTGGAAGGGTTATCTAATTTTACAACCACATATACTGTCTGATGGTCTTTCCAATCTCATTCCTTCAGTTAATAAGTCTCCAATATAAATCGGGCCAGTTGATTTCTCCTCAATACCAATTAACCAATTAATATCCATTATCTTTTACAAAGAGATTTCTACAGAGGAATGGTAGCAAAGGTGGAATAGAAACATCCTCCTGCCCCAAAACTGATGAACACTATCCCCTCTATACACCTATTCAGCCCTAGAGGGAAAAAAATAGTTTCAAAATGGTGACTCCTAAATATTCTCTCCACCATGTTTACTTCTGGATATAGCTGAAGGACAAGTCTATCTCTTGCTTGAAGGATTCTGCGTCTTGGCTTCTGGATGGATTCACTACTGAGCTGGGTCAAGCAGCTCATTCCTCAGACCTAGTTCCCCTCAAGGCCAGCTTCTGAGACTACCAGAAACACTGCTCTGGACTTCAGGAGTTGCTGGACCACTGGTTCCTGTTCCAAATTTTGAAGCTCCCAGGTTTTATAACCTGATCTGTTCTGGTACTCATTCACCTACGATGAGAGAAAGAATGGACACAAAGAGTCAGAAATCAGGCATTTACGATCTCATCACTGCTTCGTGGGGAGATCAGGCTACCCCCTACCGCTGTCACTCCCTCTCCTTCTACCCAAAGGCTCACAGCATTTCTTTTTTGTTTTTCCACCTAAAATGCCAGAGCAGAGAGATCACATCTGCTTGAACCTTTTATGTTCATGCTTAGCTCTCATCCAGAAGCCAATTAAAAAGCTTTATTTTTTAATTACCTCACAGTAAGATGACAGGAAACAGTCCAATACCTGTGCCTGCTCAAGCAGGGAGAGAAAGAAGCCCTCTATCACATATTTCAAGAAGCCTGCTCACCAATCTTCCATGTGGGTTGGTGCCAGGCAGAGCATATTAAGCAAACTGGGACCTCACTGAATCAAGTAGAACTAGAGGAATTATACAGCAATGTTAATGTAAAAAAAAGCACTGAATCCTGTGTAATTATAATGATCAAGTTCGTCCCATGGAAGAGATAAGAAAATCTGCTTCCCTCTCTTCACTGAAAAGGTGGATGTGTAATGTTGGGAATGGGGCCACACTCGGGGGACACCTTAGTTAGTTTTGCTAAACTATTTTTTCTTTTTGCAACCTTTGTTACAAGAGAATGCTTGCTGCTTAGGGAAGGAGTGTGATGTAAAAAAAAAGGCATATTTATAATTTTAAAAAGGAGTAAGAGTAAGAATCTTGATCTTGGACACAGGCTCCCAGAGACAGCAAAAATCTAGCGTCAACTCCCAGAGGTCAGGAACAACTGTACTTTGTGGCTTTGGTCCCTAACACACAACAGTTAGCTGATAAAATGCTTACTGATAGAGTGAGTAAAGTTAAAAAAAAAGGTAAAAGAAGAAGAAAGAAGTTGTAAAGGTAATATGGAAAAGGGAAGAAAGGAAGACAAGAGGAAGAATGATAAAAAGAGTTTATTGCATTTACTAAAGGAAAAAGTGACTAACTGAAGGAAAAATAGTTGAGAAATTGTCTGTCACTGCTCCCTTGCCACTATGAGAACTCTCCGTATTTCTTCAGCATTTGGGGAATGGATTGTGTTGAATTGTCGTAGGATTCCTTTGTCCCCAGACTCTTTGATGTGAGAGAACAGAGAAGGCCTGTTAGGACTATTATGAAAGACACAGACTGTGGATTCTCTTTTGTGGACTTTGGGGGTGATAGTCATACAGTAATTTAGTTAGAACACAAAGGCACAATAATAAGGAAGGTTCCCGATGGACTCAGAATAGATTGGGGATTTCTGAATGAGCGAATGTGTTCAAGCTGTTGCGCCCAAAGAAGCGAGCGAGACCCCAAGTGCAAATTTTTGAAGTGGACTTTGTTTAGCGGGTGCTGGAAGGGGCACCTGCCCAAATCAAACAGACTTGACCCAGGGGAAATCACTGGTATATAAAGGCACCCCCCCCCAACACACACACACACACACACACACTCACACACACACTCACACACACACTCTCTCTTAAGGGTCAGGGATTACGTAAGCAGGGTTTTACAGCAGGATTGGTTAGTACATGAGTGGGAGAGACCTTGGTGGGCCCTGCAGCCAACTAGTCTACTTCCATGAAGAAGCAGGAAGAAGATGGCTGGCTAGGGTAGAATGGGGGGAAGCAAAGGGGAAGGGATCAGTGGAGCCAGACTGGGGCCAAGTACAACAAAGTCAGAAATATCGGACGTAGAAACCCTAAAATTAGACACTGGGGTTCTGGGGTGAGGAAGAAGGACACTGACTTCTTGGTACTGCAAGAGAACCTGGAACTCCATGCCTATAGACGAGAATTAAGTCAGAACCAAATATGAAGGTCTTTATTTTGATTGTACATGTATCTTTTTAATTATTTTTTTTTTACTTATGGGATAAAACAAGCATTTCTATAACAGTATAATAAAAAAGAGTGCGCATGACACTGAAAATCTATTAAATACAACTTGCTTTTCTGTTTCCACGTATGATAAATTTATACATGTTTCTTTAAAATTCAATGTTAGCCTCAGCTGAGTCGGAGGACTTGAGTTCAAATCCTGCCTGACATCTACCATGTGACCTTGGACAAATCACAGCCTCCCTGGGCCTCCATGCGTTCATCTGTGAAAAGAGGAATGCGGACCATCCAGAGGGCTTGTGAAACCCTTCCAGCTCCAAATCTGCGATCCGAGAAGCCTGTTCTTGAACTGTAACATTTAGTTCTGTTCTACTCTTCATTGCCTTTCCAATGAGGCCCAACAGCCAGGCATACAAAGAGAAGCCCCACTGAAAGCCGATGCAGACGTTACAAAATACCTGGGAGTCTACCTGCCGAAACAAACCCAGCGCCTCTGTGAACACAGCTACAAAACGCTCCTCACACAAATAAAAGCAGGTCTCACTAATTCAAAAAACATCAACTGCTCGTGGCTGGGTCGAGCTAATATAATAAAAATGACAATTTTACCTAAATTAAATTACATATTTAGCGCCGCACCAATCTACCCAAAAATGACTTTACTGAGCCAGAAAAAAACAGTGACAAAATTCTTTTGAAAGAACAAAAAGTCCAGAATATCAAGGCAATGAATGAAAAGAAACGTTAGGAAAGGTGGCGTAGCCGTACCAGATTTTAATCTCTATTATAAAGCAGCGGTCCTCAAAACTGCCTGGTACTGGCTAAGAAATAGAGTGGTGGATCAGTGGAATAGACTGGGTACAAAAGACTCAGTAGTCAACGACTATAGCAACATACTGTTTGAGAAGCCCAAAGACCCCACTTTCTGGGTTAAGAATTCACTATTTGACAAAAAATGCTGGGAAAATTGGAATATGGTATGGCAGAAACTGGGCATAGACCATCACCTAACGCCATACACCAAAGTCAAGTCTAAATGGATGCACAATCTAGATATAAAGGCTGATACTGTAAATAACCTGGGGAAGCAAGGAATAGTTTACCTGTCAGATTTATGGAGTAGGGAAGACTTTATGACCAAAGAAGAGTTGGAGAGCATTATAATATGCAAAATGGATAATCTTTATTACATTAAATTGAAAAGTTTCTGTACAAACAAAGCCAATGTAACCAAGATTAAGAGGGAAGCGGAAAATTGGGAAAGAATATTTACAACTAGTGTCTCTGATAAAGGTCTTGTTTCTAAAATATATAGGGAATTAAATAAAACTTACAAGAAGGCAAGTCCTTCCCCAATTGATAAGTGGTCAAGGGATATGAACAGGCAATTTTCAGAGGGAGAAATTAGATAACCTTAAGCATATGGAAAAATGCTCTAAATCACTATTGATAAGAGAAATGCAAATCAAAGCAACTTTGAGGTACCACATCGTACCAGTCATATTGGCTAAGATGACAAAACAGGAAAATGACAAGTGCTGGAGAGGATATGGAAAAATTGGAACACTAATGCATTGTTGGTGGAGCTGTGAACTGATACAACCATTCTGGAGGGCAATCTGGAGCTATGCCCAAAGAGCTATAAACAATTGCATACCATTTGACCCAGTAATACCACTTCTGGTGCTGTATTCCAAAGAGATCACAGAAGTGGGAAAAGGACCCATATGTACAAAAATATTTATTGCAGCTCTCTTTGTGGTGGCAAAAAACTGGAAATTTAGG
>CM053596.1:254922966-254990746 GCA_028646575.1 Pseudocheirus occidentalis
ACCACTTCTGGTGCTGTATTCCAAAGAGATCACAGAAGTGGGAAAAGGACCCATATGTACAAAAATATTTATTGCAGCTCTCTTTGTGGTGGCAAAAAACTGGAAATTTAGGGGATGCCTATCCATTGGGGAATGGCTGAACAAGTTATGGTATATGAATGTAATGGAATACTATTGTGCTATAAGAAATGGGAAGGAGACAGACTTCATAATTACCTGGAGAGGTTCATACAAACTGATGTGAGAAGAGCAGAACCAGGAAAAATTTGTACACAGTCACAGACACATCATATGTGTGATGACCAGCCTTGATAAACTGGACTCTTCTCAGCAACGCACAGTTAAAAGGCAACTCTACAAGTCTCTGGAGGGAAGGAGATGTCTACACTCAGAGAAAGATCTGGAAAGACCAGAGTTTAAATGGAGACTGAAGCAACACATGCTATTGTTCTTTTTCATGTTTGGTTCTGTTTCTTTTTTCCCATTGTTCACTCCACTGGTTGCAATCCTTCTTTACAATCAGACTATTGTATAAGGTGAAAGTATTTGCAGATCCTATACTTGACTGCATGCCGCCATGGGGAGGGGGTGAGAAGGAGGGGAGAAAATTCGAAACTCAAGGGACTGTAGAACTGAACGTTGTAAACTAAAGGTAAATAAACAAGTCAATTAAAAAAAATAAAGATAAAAATACTCTTCATGACCCCAGTTTGGCTTTTCTTAGAAAATATGCTGCAGTGGTTTGTCATTTCTTCCTCCAGATCCTTTTACAGATGAGGAAACTGAGGCAAACAGGGTTAAGTGACTTGCCCAGGGTCACACAGCTAGTGTCTGAGGATAGATTTGAACTCAGGAAGAGTCTTCCAGGCTCGAGGCACAGAGCTCTGTGCACGATGGCGCCACCTAGTGGTCCTAAAAGGCAGCAGTACCCATATCATCTCGTGTGTTGTCTATGTAGCGGTTCTCAACCCATGGGTAATGTTCAATTTGTAACAATAAAATACATCCTGCATATTCAATATTTACATTATGATTCGTAACAGTAGCAAAATCACAGTTATGAAGCAGCAACAAAAATGATTGTATGGTTGGGGGTCAGCACAACATGAGGAACCATATTAAAGGGCTGTGGCATTAGGAAGCTAGAGAAGCCCTGGAAGCTTCTAGGACAGGCTGCTATGGCTGCTTTAAGTAACTGCTCTGTCCTTTATTTTTTGACCCATCCTGGAATTTCTTGCTATTACCCCTCGATCTTTGGGGAGTGTACAGGGTTTTCTTTGCTCAGCTAATACTGGTTAATTTTCGTTCATATAATAATATTTGCTTGAGATATTTTGTCTTGTTTTTGAAGTTGAACTGATTGTATTGGCCAGCCCTTCCAACAGAGTATTTTGGAGACATGAGAAAAAGCAATCTTGTCCTTTCTTTTTACCTTTCCATTTCCCATAATCCCCCACATTATGGGACCTGACCGTGCAAATTGCCTTAAGGTTCCATGAATTATGGAGAAAATGCTAGGAATACTAGTGCAGAAAGACAACGACAACAGATGAAACTCTACAACAAAAGCAAAGACACGTTATAAAAAAATTAAGAAGCAGGGACCATGAACCCAGAATTATCCATCTAGAAAAACTAAATATGTTGTGTCAAGGCAAGAAACAGATTTTAAACAACATTTCAATTTTGAAAACTTTGCAGAGATATGTACTTCAAGGAAGTCTTTGAACAACTGTCAGTCTCAAAAGATGGGTACTTAAAACAATTCAGACCTTTCGAATCAAGATAAAGCCATTAATAACAAAATCTGAAAACTCTCAGCATCATGCTGATAAATTACTAAATGTTTCAAAGAAACAAAGAGAAGAAAGGAAGGAAAAACAAGAGGGAGTAAGGATATTATGGCAAGGACAAGTGTCTGTCTTTTATAAAGGGGAAATACAAATTTAATAAATGGAATAATTTATTAATAAATAACAGAGGAACTTAGTTTAGAATGGTTTTGTTAAGTTCAGGTTAAACACACCAATAATAAGAACAGGAAAATGTATATTCTCTTCTGATAGAATGAAGAAAGAATAAAACTAACAACAGTCAAGTCAGATTTCAACAGACTAAAAATTTACAGTTAACACTGGAAGAATAGGGGTTATACACTTGGCTTAGCTAAAAGGAGGGGCAGCTAGGTGACATAGTGAAAAGAGTGCCCAACCTGAAGTCAGAAGACTCATCTTCTTGAGTTCAAATCTAGCCTCAGAACATTACTAGCTGTGTGATCCTGGGTAAGTCACTTAACCCTGTTTGTCTCAGTTTCCTTATCTGTAAAATGAGCTGGAAAAGGAAATGACAAACCACACCATTATCTTTATATTGGGTATTGATACTCAATTACATTTGCCAAGAAAACCCCAAATGGGGTCATGAAGAGTCAGACATGACTGAAACAACTGAACAACAAAACGGAAAAAGAACATTTTTACCAATCGGTGGGATGAAGAATGAATTTGATTATACAGCAATAAAAGGATTTTGCTCACTAAAAGGTAATATCTGATAGAGCAGATCTGGACCTGAGGACTTGCTGTTCTCCATACTTCCAAGAAGGTTTTGAGGCGAAGAGCACATGAGTCTGACAAGTGTCTTTGTAGGGGTCTGCTCAAGGGGTGCATGGACTCAGCACATAGATTTTGAAAGTAAATGTCAGATAAATTACAAGGGAAAGTCACTACCACTGGGATAGTCTTTTTGCCAAAATCAGAAAATGGCTATGAATATCCCGTCTCATACCTGTATTGCAGAGACTGTGAACCCAGCCTAGGTGTAGGTAAGCATTTGTGGTCACTGTGGGCCAAGCAAATGCTTGTTCAATCAAACTGGTGTGCCAATGTTATAGACATATAGACAACTGGGCATGTAAGTTAAAATTTTCATAGCCATTCTATCTTGGTGAAGTAGAAGACTATCCCCCAATTAGAGCTGACTTTTTGAATGATTAATTTTTAAGGAAAAAATAAGAATTAAAAAAGAAACAGCCACATTGCCTTTCACCACACTCTCCCTCAAAAGAATCACAATAGAGATTATTTGATTTTTTAATTCTGGTATAAGTCAAGCTTCTATTCTTACTCCCTAATCTATTCTCAATGTGGGTTCTTAACATTTTTCCCTTCAATTCCTCTTTTAGATATTCCCTCAGTTCCAGAACTTCTTGTACCTGGCAGGAGTTGGGAGGTTTACAATAAGCCTGAATCTTCTGTTTCTTTCACCCTCCAGTGGAAGGCAGTGAGAGACATCTCAGCCTGAACTATACATTGCTTGCCTTCTATTTCTTTTTTATCTGTTACAATCACACCATTCACTAAGATTATGACCCTTGTGTATCTATGTTTATTGTCACAACAGATTGGGAAGGAATTGAAGGCAAATGGCTAATCAGATAGAGGCACTCAAGGTTAACTGAATGTCAACTCCTATTGTGGGATTAATTGACAGACACCCTTGTCCTTGGTTCTGATTGACCATAGAGACCCACTCAGATTCACTGCAACCACATACACCATTATACCTCTATAATTTAACAAAAAAGAAAAGAGAAAAGGAAAAAAGTGCAGATTGGGAAAAATATTTGCTGCGATATCTAGAATCTATAAAGAACTGATGGACGTTAACAGATCATCTTTAAGGAGAAAATATAAACTGCTAGTAACCAAATAATGGGTACTGAGATGCCCTAATAATCAGACAACTGCAAATCAAGACAACTAAAATTCTATATTGGTATGGCTACAAGTAAATAATAAAGCCAGTACATTATAAACTGTAAAGACACAAACATCTATCTATAGACTGATACAAATATTTGGAGAATAATATGGAAATGAGCAATAAGAATCACCAGTCTGATGGTGCCATCTGATTCAATAATGTCATTTCTGGAACTTTAACATGAGGCTGCATAAAAATAAAGACCTGCATTACAAAAATGCTCATTTATTGTATTTATTTGTAATAATTTTTCAAAAGAGACAATCTAACGTCCAGTGACCAAAGAATATTCAATAAAATATGGTCTACAAATGAAACAGAATGTTATGGCACAGTATAAAGAAAAAGAAAGAAAGAAAGAAAGAAAGAAAGAAAGAAAGAAAGAAAGAAAGAAAGAAAGAAAGAAAGAAAGAAAAAAGGAAGAAAGGAAGGAAGGAAGGAAGGAAGGAAGGAAGGAAGGAAGGAAGAAAGAAAGAAAGGAAGAAATGTAAATACCAGGATATATGGAAAGGGAAATATGAAATGATACAAAGCAAAATCAGCAAAACTACAACTACATATATAATTTTTTAAACAGAAAAAAAGCCAAAGGAAGCAGGATTTCAAAGCACTTAGAAATGGACACAGAGGAAGTACATTTCTTGATTAGTGTTTTCTGGTCATTTGTTTGGTCTGACTTTGTCAAGTGCCAAGGATTTTACAGAAAAATTGATTCCTTATTTTTATGGGATTGGGGGGCTCTTTTGAAAGTTGTTGATAATAAAACACATGTTTGTGAGTCCTTCACTCTGCCCTACACTTGCTTTTGGCTAGAATGCATGGGAAGCAATGGGAAATAAGTTGGGGAATGAATTCAGTTTCAATCCAATTCAAAAAGCATTTACCCAATGCTTTCTCTGTGCCAAGCACTAAGTGAAATGCTGGAGATAGACAAAAATGAAACAGTCCTAGCTCTCAAGAAGCATGGGAGAAAAAAAGTATGCCTCTAGATCACCACACAGACCTTAGAGGGTATTCAGTATTGCAGATGATACCAACTGGAAGAGAGACAGAGAAGCATAGAGACAGAGACAGAGACACAGAACAACAGACGTTAAGAGACAAGGCTATTATCCAGCATAATAGAATAAAAATTCAAAAATAATTTGATAGGGTAAAATATGAGGCAAAAAACCTACATGAAATTAAGCAGTAAAGTCTTGTATATATGTGGATTTCAAAAACCAATTACACAATTTAGAGAGGCTTTATGTAACAGCAATTTTTGTGAAAAATATTTGGGGCTTTTCATTAACTACAATCTAGGTATAAAGCCATGAAAGGTCCACTGATAAAAAATAAAGTTTCTGTAGTCAGTGCATGGAGGATAAGGATATGGGCCCCAAACTGGTTATATCACCCCCCCATGTACCCACATATTTACACACAAGAATCTGGGGGCAGAATTTTAAAATACTCTCTCTGAAATGTTTTACAAACCATTAGACTGAAATTAGGATGCTTTCTTAATCTGACCAAAGAGACTAAAATGCAACTAATTTAAATTTCACTGTTATAAGTAAAACCGTAGAATCTCTGAGTAAGGGATCTCAGTCATTGTTGCCAATGAAAATTCACCAAAAGTATACACTGGGACTCAGGAGGAGAGGTTCCTAGCAAGAAGTAAACAAATCATGAGAGGCCATGTGGCTTAATGGATAGATCAGCAGCTTCTGAGTATGGAAGATCTGGGCTGGAGCCCTTCAGAGGAGGCTTCCTAGGTTCAGGTGAATTTCCAGTCAATGCCCTCTGGCAACTCCCTGACTACTTAAATTGTAAAACAGTAATTACCTACTCATTAGCTGGGGCAGTTTCTTCATTGAGAGTGCCTTATGCCAAAAAAAAAGAAAAATCACAAGGTAGAAATCAAAAGAAAGAAAGAGAGAGAGAGGAGAGGGGGAAGGAAGGAAGGAAGGAAGGAAGGAAGGAAGGAAGGAAGGAAGGAAGGAAGGAAGGAAGGAAGGAAGGAAGGAAGGAAGGAAGGAAGGAAGGAAGGAAGGAAGGAAGGGAGGGAGGGAGGAAGGGAGGAAGGCAGGAAGGGAGGGAGCAAGGGAGGGAGGGAGGGAGGGAGGGAGGAAGGAAAATACACTTGGCTAAAATCACATCCTAGAAGCAATCACAGCCAGAGTGGTCTTCATTTAGTTTAGGGACACCCAGAGAGAGTAAGGGGACAAGAGACAGGGTAGCTGGGATGGGAGGTGTGCAGCTGCATTAATTTAATCTGCTGCCTTTCTCATCTTGTTGCAAAGAGATTGTTGTAAAGCAGGAATTCTGTGAGCTTCTTTCATGAATTGGACTCTCCTCCAGAACTCCATGACTCCATGCTCTGGAGGGGCTGGGGTGTGGGGGGGGGAGGGGAGGAGGGGGGGGAAGAGGAAAGTTCCTGTCTTTGAGGATCATGTTTTGTAATGTCAACTGTCAAGACCTCAAAATGGGGTCATGAAGAGTTGGATACAACTGAAAACAACAGAACAACAACAAAGATAAAATGAATTCTACTTTGGACGTGTTGAGTTTGAGATTTCAACAAAAGAGCCAATTCAGGATGTTCAAGAAACAGTTAGAAATATGTGACTGGAGCTCAGAAGAGAGACAAAGGCTGGATATGCAGGACTTATCTGCAGAGAGATACCCAAAAGATACCTGAGGTCACTAAGTAAAATAAAGAGTAGAGGGGGAAGAGAAAAATGCTCAGGACGGAACTTTGGGGGATGTGCACAGCTGGTGGTAGTGACAGACAGAAAGAATCGGCAAAGGGGACTGAGGAAAAATGGTCCCAGAGAGGAAGAGAAGCTGGAGAGAAAAATGTCATGAAAACCTAGAGAGGAGAGAATATTCATTCTGGAGGAAAAGAGGATTGATGTATCACATGCTGCACAGAGGTCAAGAAGAATCAGAACTGAAAGAGATGACTGGATTTCACAATTAATGGGCAGTTTCAGTTAAATAAAGTCAGAAGTCAGAATGCTCATTTCTCCTCAAGCCTCCCATAGTAAACTCTCTCCCTACACCTTCAACTGAGACTCTTGACTTACACTTTATTGAAAAAAATGAGACTTTTACCAAGAGTTCCTCATTTTTTCCTTCTCCCTTAACACCATTCACATATTTTCCCCTTTCATATCCTCCTTCACTGCAGTCTCAAAGGAAAAGATAGTCCTTCTTCTATGCAAGATCAACACCTTTACATTCAGACTTGATACCATCCATTCCAACCTTTGTACAAATTTCCTACACTATCATCCCCCTTCTCTCTTATCTTTCAACCTGCCCTTCTCTCCCCGCTCCTTTTCCAGTCTATGTCTCCTTCATCCCTAAAAAAACCCTCGCTTGACTTTATCATTATTAGATTGAAAGTAGGATGCTTTCTTAATCTGACCAAAGAGACTAAAACCCCTGCTGGTTGTCTTCTGTCTCTCCTTGAGTGCATGAACTCCTTCAGAATGCTGCCTTTGCTAGGTGCCTCTGGTCCTCTTCTTCCTTCCCTCTAAACTCACTGGAATCCCAGTGTGGTGAGCGGGATAGCACATTGGTTAAAAAGGAATAGTGTGTATGTCTTCTTTCATCGAGAGCCCAGTCAAGGTTAGGTAACAAATTTATAGTGGACACAATTTTAAGACTTCCTCTAGCTCCTTTCTTTAGCACACAAATAGGGGCAACAGAAGTGGACAGAAGGAACAAGCCAGGATTAGTTTAATAAGGCATGATAGGATAAGGGGGAAGGGTTTGTAAGAGTTGAGCTGGTTCATCAAAGGGTTGCCATAGCAAAGAATATAATCAATCAGTGTAATACCTAAGACCTCGCTTTCTCAATTGGCTTTTATGTGAATTTGTGTGTCTCTTTCTAGGATGGGCCACTAGTGGCTAGCACAAAGACCTGGTTCTTATATTCCCATAATTTGAGAAGGAAGGAATATGATAAATAGAAACCCTGTTAGATCATATCTATCCAGTGTACAGACCTGAGTTGGTCATATTATTTGGGGATGAAGACTGCTAATGAAAACTGGACCCCTGGCCCAAAACAATCATGTGGTAAGCACAATTCCCTACCAAGTAGCTGATTCAAGTTTATTTCTCAGTCAATAACTGATGCTGGGAAGAAAGGCAAGGGTTGGAAGGATGATGTGAGGAGCAAGGCGACACAGAGAACTACCAGTGATGAAAGGGGAAAGGAGACAAACGAGACCTAAGAAAGCATTATGAAAAAAATGGAAAAAAGATCCAGCCCAGTCCAGACTGTCCTTAACAGACCATGGCAGCTGTGTGGCTCAGAGGATCACAGTGTTTCTCCCCATTCCCCACTAGCTGCACTGCTTTTAAACTTCTGCATAATGCCCTCACATCAGGTACTGTGCCCCCACCCCACTCTTCAGTTTTGTGTGTACGTGTTGTCTTTTTCCGTTAGATCATAAGCTCCTTGAGGTCAGGCACCACCCTTGTTTTATTTGTATGTGTGTCCCCAGCATTAAGCACTGTGCTTGGCATTAAAGGCTTGTTGGCCGACTGGCTGGAGCGTGGTCCTGAATGCTTGAGTCCAGGAATGCTTGGACTCGAATCCAGCCTGTTGAACTTCAGAGCTACCGTTTTTATCCTCACATCTTTGTTGATCTCTACATTTGTAATTACATGTGTAATGTCCCATTTCAGACATCTCAAAGCACCTCCAGTAAACATCTTAAACCCACTATGTCCAAAACAGAACTCATTCTCTCTCCCCTAACCCTTCCTTCCTGTTGGCTTCTCTGTTACTAGAGAGGTTGCCCCCACCCTCCCAGTCTCTCCAGCTCACAATCCAGGGGTCATCATGGATACCTTGCCACTTCTTGCCTCTCCCCTTCCATATAAGCTGATGACAAGGCCTGTATATTTCAGTCCTGAAACATCTCTCCCATATGCCCCCTTCTCTCCTCTGGCACCGCTACCCTCCCACAGAGAGAGGCTCCCTATTGTCTCTAGGAGCAAATATTAAATTCTCTATTTGACATTCAAAGCCCTTCACAACCTAGCCCCCTTCTGCCTTTCCAACCTTCTTACCTGTTACTCTTCAACATGGATGCTTCGATCCAGTGACACTGGCCTCTGGCTGTTCCAAAACAAGGAACTCCATCTCTTGGCTCTGAGCCACTTCTCCGGCTGCCCCCCAAGCCTACAATGTTCTCCCTCCTCAACTTTGACGACCGACCTCTCTGGCTCCCTTTGAGCCCTGACTAAAACACCATCTTTTATGGGAAACATTTCCTGACTCCTCTGAATTCTAGTGCCTTCCCTCTGTTCATTATTTCCTATTTATCCAGCATATAGCTTGATATATATGGGTATATATATATATATATATAAAAAGCTATATGTGTGTATATATATAATGTATGTATACACATACATACACACATATATACATATATATTATGCACACATATGTATATGTTTGCATGGTATCTCCCCATTAGACTGTAAGCTCCTTGAGGGCAGGGACTATCTCTTGTCTCTTTTTGTAGCACCAGTACTTGGCATGATGCCTGGCATAGAGCAGGTACTTGACAAATGTGCTGATTTATTCAGTGTGACCCTGGGCAAACTGCTTAAGTTCTATTTCCCCGAGTTCCCTCAACAGTTAAACAAGGATCATAAAACCCACTTGTGTCACAAGGTTGTTGTAAAGAACAAATGATATTACATGTGTAAAGAACTTTTGCCTGGTACGTAGTAGGTACCTATTCCCTGCCTCCTTCTCTTTTCCCATGGGAAAGATGAAAATGTGGAGAATTTATACAGATCAATAGCCCCACAGAAAGGCAACAAAGAAAGGTCAAAGGGGTCATGGTCTTCTGTGGCAAATGCTATAATGAGCAGAATGTGTAGTATTAAACCAACAAGCTGACATGGACACTAATTAGTAATCAGGGAAGCTTGTAATTCTAGGATATGACCAATTAGGAGTTGTTTCCAGGCTTTAAGAATCTGTGGTATTGTGGGTTTGAGTACTGTGTACATTAACCCAATCAAAAACTCCTCTATGGCTTAACAAAACATCTTCAAGGGTCACTATGACTGAAACATTTATTCCCCTGCTACCATCTTGGTAATGGTTCAAAGACAGGAGTGAAGAGAAACAAAACTGCAAATATGAATGAACGCTGTATATAAATAGTGTTCAGAAAGCTGAATAAGCCACTTGCATTCAAATTCGAGATGATGCACTTGTCCCCTCTCCATCCTAACGTCTTCAGGAGTCATAGAGGGAGTTATATCAGACAAGGCTCAGGAGAGGTTCTACTATGTCTTGATGATCTTAAGAATGGAAGGAGAAGGGAAGAATACCCTTGGAAGGGGTGGAAGGGAAAGGAAGGTAAAGGAAAGTTGTCTCATATAATCAGGGTGCACCCAGATATCTACAGAAAGAGGAGGGAATACAGGGGAGTAGCTGACATTTAAATGTCACTCATCTGATCTGGGCAAAAGAAAAATACAGGCACATGTATTCATACAATGAAATAATGATTGTACCTAGCACAGTGCTAGGCACACAGCAAACACTGAATAAATGTTAGCTATTATGATACATAATTGTTTACAGAAATAACATTTCATTCAACAAGGAAAACAGGAGAAAAAGTGAAGAAGAAGAAGAAGAAGAAGGAGGAGGAGGAGGAGGAGGAGGAAGTAATTAGAGGAAGGGCAGATTAATGGATGGATGACTCCTAAGCACACAAAGTAAGGATAAATAAATATGGCTAACTCTTTTTGAGATGACAAAGAATGAGGATCTGAGGGGGCGCCAATGAATTGGGGAATTAATAAGTCATGGTCTAAATGTGAGGGATTACAATAATGCTACACTCAGTATAGACCAAGCATTATTTCAGGAGACTGATGATGTAACATACTATATATCTCCTGAGAGAGAGGTAGGTGAAGGCCTTGGGGTGTAGAATGAGACCGTTTGGGGTTTGGTTGGGGTTTTGAGGGCATGACCAATGTGAAAAATTGTTTTGATTGATTATACCTGCTTATAATGAGTTTTGTATTCTCAACCGCAGTGGGAGTTGGAGAGTAAGAAGGCAGATTTTGGCTGATTAAAACAAATAAAAATAAAAATTTTAAATAAAAAAAGTGTATCTGGGGCATTCCTATCACAAAACAGCTTGTGACAGAAGGGTTTGCTTATAATAAACTAAGATCTGCCGGCCACTCTATGATTTCTGTCCATCGAGATGATGTACATAAAGTGCTTTGTAACTGGAAAGCAACATATAAATGTACAGTACTGTGGGGGTTTTAGGATTTGTATTTCTCCTTTCCACCCCTCCTCCCCAGAACTAGGGAGATACTTAAAGACAACTCTCCAGTCCTGTCCTTCCTTCCCCAGGCTAAACATCCCCTGTTCAATCCAATTCCACAAATGCTCTAATAAGGCCAGTCCTCTGGTGGTTCTGGTTTGATATTGGAACAGAATGAAACACTTAAAAAGAAGATTTGACAGTTAACAAAAAGAGATTTACTTAGCCATGGCAGTGGAAGGATTTTCAACAAGGACATTCAGGATATTCAACAAGGACTCCATTAAGCGCAACTGCCCTCCCTTTGTGTTGTTCATGGAAATCTGCAGGCCAATAGTCAGGAAGTGACTGGAGCTCCTCAGGGCTTTGGCACACAGGTGACCGGGAATCTATGTCAATAGCCAAGCCTGAGACAATTAAGTCCCCAAGATCATTTGAATACATCTTAAGGAAAAGGAATGACCCAGTTAACATGGAAGACACAGGAAAAGGATCCTGGTAGATATTCCTCCTACCACAATAAACATTTATTAAACAGTTAACAATGACCAACATGCTAGGGATTCGAAGGTAGAAAATTACATAGTCTCTACTTCTAAGGTGAAAGCTTAGGGGGAATGAGACCCATTCATAGATAAATATAAGACGAGGTAGAGTATGAAAAGGGCGAGAGAAATCCAGACAAAATCCTCCAGGAAAAGTTGAGGGAGGAGAGAATTCTTTTGGCTGCAGGGATTCTGGCAGACTCCACAGAGGATATGGCACTCCAGCTAAAACTTGAAGGAAGAGAAAGATTTTAACAGGTGGGGGTGAAGAGGGAGTGTAACAGCCCGAATGAATGCACAGAGGCAAGAGACAGCATGTCGAGTTCAGGGAACACTTAGTGGTCCAATTTGGCTGGAACATAAAGTGCATGGAGAGAAGTAGTGTTAAAAAAAAAAGGCTGGAATGGTTGGTTGGAAGAAGATTGTAGAGGGGCTAGATTAAGGATTTCATCCTTGTAGGAAAGAAGGCATTGCTGAAGGTTTAATTAGGGGAGGGACACTGTCAGAACCTGTGACTTAGGAAGGTTATTTAGTCATCAGTGAAGATTGGAAACAAGATGACTTTTGGGGAAGGGCTGGCAAGATGAGCCGAGAAAGAGGTGTGGCTATAAGCAGGCAGGGGTGCCATCTCCAAGGGCTTGGGAAAGTCAACTTGTTAAATGTTGAGTGCGATCACCTACACCTGGGGAATCAGCAAATGCTACAAATCAGGACTTGATTTATCATTCTGTTGATTGTCTACGTTTAAGAAAGCAATGGAGAGCGCATTAACAGTACAGATTACATTTAAAAGTGTGTTGAGGATGCTGGGTTTCCTCCATTTTTTTTTCAGAGAACTGGTTGTTAAACATTTCCCAGCGCACTGCTGTATTTTCTGTACAAGTTACAGGACTTGACAGTTATGTAGACGTAGGGAGTGAGCAAGAAAGTATTGTCAGAGATGACGCAGAAGTTTCAAGCCTGGAAGACTGGAAGAATGGTAGTGACATCAATTGAAAGAGGTAAATTGGACAGATGGAACAGCTTTGTGGGGAAGATGAATGGGAAATTACTTCGTGTGGATCTTAACATGCTATGAATTTCAGTATGTGTCCATCCTCGCTGCCCTCAGGTTACAATCCAGTTTATCAGTAAATCTTCAAAAATTAATTTATCTCTAATTATATCTATATCTATATATCTACATATAGATAGACAGAAATAGATAGATAGTCAGATAGAGATAGGTAGATAGATAGATAGATAGATAGATAGATAGATAGATAGATAGAAAAGTGATAGATAGATAATTATATCTAAAGTAACATTGCCTTAAGAGGAAGGAGTTGAGAGTGTGCAGGGGAGAGAGGGGACAGAGAGACTGCAGAGCATCTAGAAAAGCAGCCGCAGAATAAAAACTCGTCCCATGTTTATCAAGCACAATCCAAAGGTCAGAGGCACAGTTCTCCGGTGGACAGTAGTATTCTAGACCTTGGAAAGATGTCCTCTTTGGTAGAAAAGGGACAGCTCCTCTGGATCTACCATAGCCTAAGTGAAATATTCTACAAGACCATCTAATTCCCTTTGCTCAATAAAGCGTGTTCTGAAACTTAACTGAGTTCCCCATATACCTGGATACCAAGGAGTAGTTTTCCTCTATAGCAAACAAAGAATTTCATTCTCCAGAAAGGCCTATCTTCCCTTCCTTACAAACTTAAGGATTGTTGTTCTAATTTACAAATCAAGGGCAGGTAGGTGGTACAGTGGATAAAGCACAGGCCCTAGAGTCAGGAGGACCTGAGTTCAAATCAGACCTCAGACACTAGCTCTGTGACCCCTGGTTAAGTCATTTAACCCCAATTGCCTCCAAAAAGAGAAAAGAAATTAATTTACTCTGGGCAGCTAGGTGGCACAGTGAATAGAGCACCAGCCCTGGAGTCAGGAGGACCTGAGTTCAAATTCAGCCTCAGACACTTGACACATGTACTAACCATGTGACCTTGGGCAAGTCATTTAACCCCAACTGCCCTGCCTTCTCCCCTCCAAAAAGCAAAAAAGAAAAGAAAGAAAAGAAATTAATTTACAAATCAGTTTCTTGTGAATTTGATGATCATGAATTAGTCTTCTGGAACCTCATCTCTGAGTAAACTAGAAAAAGAAATCATTTTATGAACCTGAAAAGCTGAGGAGCAAACTCTAGACCTGTGGTGACCTCAATAAGATTCTGACACGCTGGGATGCTTAACCTAAAACAGCCTCTGCTGGTTTCTCTGTAAATCATCTTAACTGCAGCTTTGTCTACCTGAAGGAAGGCTGTAGCAGCGCCATACTCTACACTGGTTGACATCTGAGGCATTATGCTCATTCTGGGGTTCCATGTTTAAAGAAGGATGTCAACAATTTCTGTAAATAGGATCAGGGTCTTGGGTCAGACCCTAACTGACTCTTAGGTCAGAGGACCTGGTTTCAAATACCAGCTCTCAGGTTTACTACTAGCTGTGTGACCTGGGCAAGCCCTGCCTCAGCTTCCTCATCTGTTAAATAAGAGGGTTGGATTAAACAGTATCTGAATTCCTTTCTAGGACTAGAATGATGTAAATCCTATGTTCAGTTCAGCAAACCTTTATCAAGCATGTTCTATGGGCAAGGCCCTCTGCAGGGGAAAGAGAACACAGAGCCCTCACCTCCAAGAGCTTACAATTTCCCAGGGATTCTTTACTTGTTGGAACAGACCCTTTTGACCGGAAAAGCCCATGGACCCTTTCTTAGAATAATGGGTGTTGCCTGCATTCCTAATCGAAGGAAATGCCCTGTTTCAGTTAGGGGTTAGTGAAGATCACGATGTAATGTTTTCCAGTCCCAATTCCTGATCTCTCTGAAGTCTAGTCAGAGACCCCTTAGGGGAGGGGCTCCGTGGGCCACAGGCTAAGAAGGACGATGACACACAGAATCACATGGTTAAGATCCTAAGAGAGCATTCACACCACTTCATGAGAGATTGCAGAAGGAAGGGTCTCTTTTAAGGGGTGGGCGAAGATGCTCAAGGAAGCTTCAGAGCTGGATCTTGAAGGAAGCTTAACATTTCAACCCACAGAGATGGGAAGTCACAGGAGATGTTCTAGGCAAAGGGAATAACATATGAAAGGACTTAGAAGCACGAAAAAGCAGGACAAGGTGGGGGAGTGGTGGGTGATCCATTTAGGCAGCAGGGCAGAGGATGTGAAGGGAAGCACTATTAAATGAACCTTAAAAAATAAGCAGAAGCCAGCTTGGGAAGAGTCAAGCTGAAAGGGGAGGTAGGTGGCACAGTGAATAGAGTGTGTGACTTAAGAGTCAGGAAGACCTGAGTTCAAATCCAGCTGCAGACACTTGACACATTTACTAGCCAAGTCACTTAACCCCAATTGCCCTGCCCTCTCCCCTTCAAAAAGAAGCAAAAAATAATTTTTTAAAAGCTATATAAATGTTAGCTATTATTCTTTTGGATTTTACTTGGCATCCATTCATTCAATAAACATTTAAGCACCTACCACATGGTAGGCAGTGTGCTAAGTGCCAGGGAAATAAAAAGAGGCAAAAGAGAGTGCCTGCCCTCAAGGAGCTTGCAATCTAATGATGGAGAAAATATACAAATAAATATATATTAATATAATAATAGGATATGCAGAAGCTCTGTCCACTGTGATAACTGCTCACCCTTATATGCAGCGTACATTGTCTCCACCATTAAGACCACAGGGACTGCGTACATCTGTATGTGTCACACACAGCAAGCTATATTCAGGTTAATGGAAAATAATTAAAACTGGGAGTTCAGAGGGATTAGGAAAAGCTTCCTGTAGATAGTGGGATTTTAGCTGGGGCACAAGGAAGCCAGAATAGAGGAGGGAACACATTCCAGACATGAAGGACAGCCAGAGGAAATGCTCAGAGCCAAAAGATGGAGGGGTTTCTTGGTAGAATAAGCAGAAGGCCACTGTCACTGGATCAAAAGAAGGCTGAAAAGGCAGATGGAGGCTGGGTTAGGAAAGGCTCTGAATGTCAAACAGAGCATTCTGCTTTTGCTCCTGGAGGCCATAGGAAGCCACCAGAATTTATTGAGTAGGCAGATGACGTGATCAGACTTGTGTTTTAGTGGCTGAATAGAGAATGAATTGAAGTGGGCAGATCTGAGTCAGGCAGACCCATCAGCAGGCTACTGCAATAGTCTAAGCATGAGATGGTAAGGGCGTGTGCTAGTGCGGTAGTGTCAGAGGAGAAAAGAGGGCATATTCCAGAGATGTTGCCAAGGTGAAATGAATAGGTGGCAACGGCTTGGATGTGGAGAGTAAAAGATAATGAGGAACAGAGGATGGCTCCTAGGTTATGAGCCTGAGAGACTGGGAAGATGATGTCACCCAGTACAGTAACAGGAAGGCAAGAGGGTAGGGAGGACTTCAGGGCAAAAATAATCAGTTCAGCTTTGAACATGGTGAGTTTAAGAGATCTACTGAACAATCACTTCAAGATGTCTGAAAGGCAGCTGGAGATGCAAGATTAGATTGGGGCAGGAAAGGCATATTTGAGAATTGTAGGCACAGAGATTGTCATTAAATCCATAGGAGTTAATGAGATCACCAAGTGTAGTGGAATAGAGGAATCCTGAAAAGAAGACGATCTCATATAGAACCCTAAGGGACACCTACAACTTGAGGGAGAGATCTTGAGGAAGATCCAGCAAAAGATAAAGAGGAGGAGCGGTCGGGTAGGTAGGAAGAGAACCAGGAGAGGGAAATGCCCTAAAAACTTAGAAAGAAAAGAGTATCAAGGAGGAAAGAGTGATCAGCAGTGTCAAAGACCGCAGAGATGTCAAGGAGAATGAGGACAGAGAGATGGCCATTGGATGTGGCAACTAAGAGAGCATTTATGACTTTGGAGAGAGCAATTTCAAGAGTAGATCAAGTCAGAAGCCAGACTGTAAGAAATTAAGAAGAGAATGAGAGGGGAAAAAGTGGAGGCACCTATTGCAGATGGCCTTTTCAAGGACTTTCACTACACAGGGCAGAAGAGAAATAAGACAATAGACCGCAAGGATGGAGAATCAAGTGAGGATTTTTTTTTTAGGATAAGCTAGACATGAGTGTATTTGTAGGCAGGGGCAAATGAGTCAATAGAAAGGGGAAGGTTGAAAATAAGTCAAAGCAAAGGGGATGACCCATTGGAGGAGACAGGGCAGAATGGGATCACTTGAACCAACAGAGGGGTTAGTCTTGGTTAGGATTAAGGACTTCATCATGTGAAACAGGGGTGGAAGCGGCAGAAGGCATGTGAGTGTAGGAGATAAAGAGGGGAGAAGAGGGAGTTCATAGTGAATATGACATATGAGGCAAAATTCTCAACTAATAATGGTGGGAGAGGGAGCCATAGGTGGTTTGGAACAGGTGAGACAGTGAGTTGTTAAGGGATGTACAGTAAGTTTGCCTAGGAGAAATGAGGGTCCAGTTGAGGTTGTGGAACATAAATTTGTAGTGGACCAGGTCAGAACATTTGCATGATTAGCATATGTGTAAGTGCGAAGGCAATGAATGGTGGGGGCAATCTGAGGCTGAGAATTAGCTGGGCATAATTGGTACTATGATATGGGAGGGAAGGGATCCAAGAGAAGAAGAATTGGTTCACCATGGAGTCAAGATGGAAAGGAGAGAGTAGCAAGTGAAAGAGAGAGAATTGAGGGGTCAAGGGACTGGAGGCTGCAATGAGAATGAAGAACAGGGTTATATAATAGAAGGCAGGAGAGGCAAGAAGCCAACGGATTCTGGTTGGATAAGGGAATTTCAGAATTCCTGAACAGAGAGGTGGTACATTTGTAGGTGAGGGCAAGATCAAAGGTATGACCACGTTTATGTGTAGATGAAGTGGAGGGGAAGGTGAGTAGGCTGAGGAACTGAGGGGTTAGGATATTGGAGGGAGAATCACTATATATGCTGGAGTCACCTAACACCAGGGCAGGAGCTGAGGAGGAGATAAAAATTATAAACCAGGTAACAAACTCATTAAAAAGGAAGAAGAGTGACCCAGGGGTCTGCAGATGACAACTGCCGAGATTTTGATTGGATGGTGGATATGAATAACAGGAACCTCAAAGGAGGAGAGGTTACTGCATGAAGGAGAAAGGAGGAGAATCTGGAAGTCTCCACAAAGAGCAAGGAATGTTCCAACTCCTCTGCCTCAACCAGCGAACCAAGGGGAGTGAGGGAAGATTCAGCAGTACTAGAAAGGGCAGCCAGGGAGGCTGCATCAAGAGGGGAAAGCCAGGTTTCAGTGAGAGCTAGTAGGTGGAAGGAGTGGGAGATGAACAGATTTAAGATGAAGGGAAGTTTGTTTTCTATTAAACAGGCACTGAGGAGTCACAAAAGGTTTCTGAGAAGGGGATTTGGGGGGGCCAGTTAGAATTCATATGTGTGTGTGTGTGTGTGTGTGTACACACACATATTATATATATATATATGTTTATATATATATGCAATTATTTATTATAATAACACAGGTGAGAAATATCGCGGCACTGGGCAATGTACCTCATCTGCCTTGATAGAGTGGAAGGGCCATAGGACCCTGGAGATATCCCGGGAACCAGCTGAGCTCCTGTACCAATTCACCAATTTCACTAGTAGCAACCTTGAAGAAGGTTAAAGGTGGCTGCAGTGGTCCACTGCTGTATTTCCAAGTCCAGTCTAGAAATTCAGCTCACAAATCCGAGTTATCCTATATTCCCCTCTAGATTCCATTTTTATAACTTAAGCACCCCTGCTCCATCCCCAGTGCCACACCAATGTGTCATTTTTACTTCACCCTTCCAGGCTTCTTTCCAGCTGCCTAAAATGATCACTTCTGTCCTGGAACTGGATATTTCCCTTTGATCCACTCAGGGGTCCACCTTGCCCTCCCACTCCTCCTCTGCTTATACTTCACTTGGTCCCTCCTACTTCCTACCACTTTCATCCCTTCCACTTCCTCTCTCCCCTCCTTTTCTCTACGTACATTCTGAGTTCTTCCCTCTATGAAAGCTGGATGTCTTTCTCCTCTTGCTTGAGATGAAAAAGCCTAGATACCTAAAATGTCAGCTTTCATCCTGTTTCCTATTTCTAGCACCTTTCCTATTTATAACTCTGCCTCCCTCAGAGCAGATTGACACAGCATTCTGCTCTGTTCCCAGAATAAACCCGATTCCAGAATGAGGATCTGGGAGGCAAGGCTGGGTCCTGAGGATTCTTTTCCATCAGATATTTGGCACAAGGTTTTTTCTGCTGACATTTGAGAAGAGTCATTGCTGGTAGCTGAGCCATGGCTCTGCTGCCCCAGACCTTCAATGCCATATTTTTTTCTGCCACTATACTTCCCCTTCTGATTAGGTCTGGACCAAACTGGGATTAAAGTTAATGCAATTTTCCTGAGCACAAAGGATAAACAGTATGGTAGCTGGTCAAGACACAAACTGGCTACTGATTTAGGAGAACCAGCTGGGAATAAATATCTACAAAGAAGTATCACACCAAGAGATAATTGAAAGTTAGCTAAGCCTCTCAAAAAATCTCCATCAAAAACTAATTTTAAATTTTACCTTGAATGTGATGAATATACCTAAAAAAAGAAAGAAAAAAGCAAGACACGAAGATGTGGATTCAAGCACCAACTCCATCACTACATTTGAGCATTTTGGAAACCTCCCCAAACTTCAGTGTCCCTCTAGGTAAAAAGCAGTTTATATTCATGATCTCTTCAAGTGCTATCCTAACCTAACACTAGACCACTTGGACCACTGGAAAAGGTCATGTGATTGGGGGGTCTGATTTAGTCACATATTGATTAGCAGCTGGGTCAGTCAGAATAACTAGTTCTTGTTTCTGAGGACAATTTTTCAAGGCTGATACTATGGCATAAGGAAGAAATTCCTTAGAGTAAGGTTTGCAAATTAGATTATTAAGCTACTAAGGAAAGCCAAAGGACCTTCTTTATGTGGAGATTTCAATGTCTTGGATGAGGAAGGCTTATTTCTTCTTGGAAGGTAATGAACTTTCAGCCTGTCTCTTCCATCTCAGCCTTGGTTATCCACTAACATGTCATCTCTGGCCCCCCGCATCTATTGGAACCACAAGAGAAAGCTTTTTTAGAGAGAATCCATGTCTAATCTACATCCTCTGCAGAGTCGTGTAACTATTCAATTAGTACTTCCCATGATTGCCTTGTGCTAAGTGTATCTCTGCTTCAAACCGAATGACGAGATTGTTTTCTGAGGGATAAATGGAAAACTCACTGCCAGTCTCAGATCTAGATAGATTTTCTTTTTCATACACCAGTGGAAAAGATTATCCCTCCAAGAGCAATATGTACTTGGAGCACGGAGGAGCACCCCAACTTCTGTCCCCAAGCTATCCCTCAACCCCCTCTCATATGCTGCCTAAAACTCTACCATTAAATGCATTGCTTCTCTCAAGTCTTTTACAAAGGCAGTAGACCTTGGAGTACTATTAGAGTAACATTAAATGTCTATGAGTCATTTACTCCTTCATGTGACATGAAATAGTATGTCAGATTTCTTCTAGTTGTTGTAAGGAAAGTTGGGACGGGGCACTGATATCACCGGAATTGTGGTGGAAGAAGAAGAAGGGTGACTTGTATGGCACAAAGTACTCGAAGGCTGGTATAGGCAGGGTTCCATAGCAGAAAGGCAGCACCAAGTAGGGAGATTTGTGAAGAGTTTACATGTCAATGAGGGGACCAGCTCCAGTCATCCTGATTTCTGTCCTGCCACTGAACCCATATGACTCCAGAGAAAGTGAGGCTGGTGACTTTGAACAGTCTATTACATCAAAGTCCCATCTCCGCTTTCCTTAGAAGAGCTAAAAGAAATCTGAGGTACTATTTCATGTCACATGAAGGGGTGAATGACTCAGACATTTAATGTTACTCTCATAGTACTCCAAGCCCTCTCTCACTTAAATGCAATTCACTTACAAGTCAAGACATTCTGATCTCATGGTCTTCTCTGAGAAAGGGTAAATAACAGCAATATGTCAGTAAAGTAGCTGCCAAGTACTCCAGGGCCCAACCAGTTGTGAGGAGAAGAAAAATGTCCACCTGTAAAAAAATGAAAGAAATCATGGGAAATAAATTTGATGGGCTCTGTCATGCGAAGATGAAAGAAGTCTGTACTACAAAAAGCTGTTTTATATATGATAAAATTCCGAAATTCAGAATCTACAAGGAACTGATAAGAAAACTGTCCCAGTGGAGAGCTGTTAAGAGAACATAAAGAGATCATTTTTTAAGAAGGAAATAAAAATGGCTGATAATTACTTGAAAGGTATTTTCTTGCTTTCAAGTTTTCTGATAGCCAAAGAAATGGAAATTAAAATAATTTCAAGATGTTGGCCCCTTGTGTCTATCAAGATAGCTAAAAATAAAAGATAAAATGTAATGTTAGGAGGGTTCTAGGGAAACAGGCACCCTATTACATTATTATTAATGATATTACAATTATAATAGTAGTATTACATTATAGATTAGCCCAAGCTTTTTGGAAGTAATCTTATGCTATATAAGTCATATAATGATCATGTTTTTTTGACTCAGTGATCTTACTGCTGGGACCATATTCTAAGAGTGTTATAAAAAGGGGGAAGAGAACTACTTTTTAAAAATATTTATAGCTACAATTATTTCCCGTTAGCTCACCTAAGCTTCAACTCCACGTTATCCAGACCAACCCTGGGCAGTACTGGAGTGATCTATGCTGCAAAATGGGCTGTCTTCCCCATCCCCTAGTCTTCTCCCCTCTTCCCTCTTAGAGAGAACAACCCTAGTGCTGACCTGTGACGGAAAAAAAAAACTGAAGCCAATAATACTTGGCCAGTGCTAAAGGGTTAACCAGGTATTCAGGAAGGCTGAGAAGTAATCAGGATCGAGGAAAAGAGATTTCTTTCTCAAACGCAAACACAAACAACATGGAGGCAAAATACAGTGGCCTTTCTTCCTTTCCTTAAGGGTCTCTTTTATCCTCTCAGGTTAAGTTTTCAATGACCACAACTACAGTTCCCACTTTCTAAACTCTAAGTATAGTAAGTATTCTAGTATTCCCCAGAATAAAGCCAGCTATATTTACTCCTCGGGGTTCTAGAGGTACTCCTGAGGAATGGTCTGTCTTTTATGTAAGTCTATCAGTTTAAGCTGATTTGGCTGTGGCTCCTCCCTGACTAGTACCCCAGTTCCACTTAACCAATCAACACAGTTAACTTCTACCAAGTGTCATATTTTCTTTGTAGATATAGCAAGAATAGAAGTACAAACATATCCTCCTTGCACCTCAGCAGCATACTCTCCCCTATACTATCTCAGTCTCTGGGGAGAGTGGATTCAGACTTAACAAAGTTTCCAAGTAGCATTTTTCCACACAAATGCAGTGGCGCTGCTGAATGAGTCCCCATTTCAACCATGGCTGAGTTGGGTCCCAAAGGTCACTCTTTGAGCCTGGTGGCCTCAGAGTTGGACTTACTGGCTACACACCCCAGCATGGACTCTATTCCTGGTGAGATCTCTTGGTGACTAATTCTCCTGATCTTTCAAAACTCTCAAGGATGTAGCTTCCAATATCCACCATCTTAAACAAAAGGATAAATGCCAATGCAAAGAAGCAAGGCTAATATTCATGGGCCACATGGTGACTTTGTATAGGGAATGGCCCAGGCCTCTCTTTTTACAGCATTCTCTCTTCTCTTCCCAGAACATTGCCATGGAAAAAGAAGCCAAATAAAGAAAAGCAATTCTAGTCAACAAATATGTTTTGAATACAACCTCAAATCCCATTAGACTTCTCTTTACCACATAGTTAGCTGATAGGAACCAATTATAGAAAGTCTACATATGCTACAAAGTTCATGTGGGGATTACATCAGCAGGACACTCTGCACAGGCTCATCAAGTCTTACATTATTGATCAGTACCCCATTACAATAATAGTAAATTTTAACAGTGTGCAATTTGCAAAACTTGTGATTGCATCTGAGAGTTTTCTTAAGATCTCTAAAGAAGGCACTCACTTTTAATATTTCATCATTGTGAGAAATATATTATGTACCCATTTGGCTGTGGTGCTGTGCTGTTATTTGTAGAGAGCAGAACAGGTCAAAAAGAACATGTTCTTCCTGCAAATTACCACTATCATAATCCCATGAAGAGCTCTGAAGAAAGGAGGAAATATCTTGATTCCCTGGAGTTACCATCATAATACTTATTGAGAAGTCACAGTCAAAACGGTAATAGGGTGCCTACAACCCTATCATTACACAGCAAATAACCAAAAATAAAGGAAAAAATTCTTGGAAGATCTGAAAAAGTGATGACAAAATCTAATCCTTTTTTTACTAGGAGAGCCCTTCAGACCCTTCAGATCCTATTTAGACCCATTTGATTTGATTTATCTAGTGTCCCACCACACATCAATTTTAAAAGAACCAAGTGGGAAGAAGAGGTGAACTAGTAGACATATATCTATATCTATATCTATATCTATATCTATATCTATATCTATACCCATATATATACATATATTTTTATTGAGTCTATATATTTATGTATTCAGTACACACACACACACACAAGCACGCGCGCGCGCGTGTGTGTGTGTGTGTGTGTGTGTGTGTACTAGATATACTGAGAATATCCTCATAGCAAGGTAGAAAAAGAAAAAACTAATTTATCCATTCATCAAATATTTATTGAGTACATATTATTTTACTAGATGGTTCTGAATGATTTTCTACCTTCAAAGACAGAGTGTAACACCATGCACTAGCAGATTCCCAAAAGAATGCTACTGTGAACAGCTTTTTAGGTTCAGATTAAACAGTATAGTGAACACTCTGTTCCATTACAAAATCACAACAAATGACAATATAATATTCACAACATTACATCTTATCACAGAACATCACAATATAGTGTTCACAATGGCTTAACATTTAAAATGGCCACATAGTTTTCACTATAGTGGCCACAGTATTTGGAACAAAGAACAAAAGAACAATCATCTGGTTTCCCTAAGGAGGTTTGCCTTCTCACTCAGTCATTCAGTAATCTCACAATATAATAATCAATCTTCCACTCATGGGGCAATCATAGGTTAACTTGTTCAGTCACTCATCTAGCAATCAGTCACTAAATACAATCATTAGAAAATTACACAAACCGTCCACCCCTCAAGGTCTAGTAAACTTCAATTTCATCACACATTCAATATCCAAGGAGAGGCCTTTTCTTCATCTTGATTTGGGGTGGTCTTTCAGATTCCCTGGATCCCCTTCCATGGTCCCAGATCCTACCTGAATCTACCAAACAATCACCTGGATTCAGAGGCAGATCAGGTCTTTGTCCAGTCCTCCAGGCAGTTCTTGCTACACACTGAAGTTCACAGTTCATCTCAAACCCTTCACAACTTCTGTTGCTGGTAACTCAAGGATCAACCAAACCACGAACAAATAAGGTTTATCCCGGTCATGCTTCTTCAGTCCTCTAGCAGTTCAGCTGGCCCTAGGACCCAGATGGAACCTTAGCCTTTCAGGAGGCAACAGCCACTTCAGTCTTCCACCAGATTCTGGTCTCAAGGAAACTCCAACTCAGTTCTCAGTCAGCTTCCAGATGCTGGGGGAAAAACTCTTTCTTCTAACTCACTCTCTCTCTCTCTCTCTCTCTCTCTCTCTCTCTCTCTCTCTCTCTCTCTCTCTCTCTCTTTCTCTCCCCTAGCTTCAGCTGGCCAGGAGGAAAATTCTTGATTCTGATTCTCTGTCCCTGGAACTCTTCATACACACACACACACACACACACACACACACACACACACACACACACACACACTGGCTTCCTGTTTCAGCCAACTGCCTCCTGTCATGTCAGCAACAGGAGACAGAGTTCACACCTTCTGCCTCTTTCATAGAAGTACTTAGCCCTTAGTCACTAAGGACCAAGTACCTGCTAAATTAATTACCTTTACACAGGGGTGGGGAACCTACAGCCTCAAGGTCACGCGTGAACTTCTTGGTCCTTGGATTTGGTCTTTTGACTGAGTCCAAGTTTTACAGAACAAATCCTTTTATCAAGGGGATGTGTTTTGTGAAGTTTGGATTCAGTCAAAGGGTTGCAGTTAAGGACCTAGAGGGCCAAATGTGGCCTCCAGGCAGCAGGTTCCCCAACCATGATCAAAGAACTTACAACTTAAAGCAGGCATAAGGACTCTAAAAACAGGAGTCTACAGTCATTTAGCATGAAGGAAAACTAATCCACATATCTCAATAGCCTCTGGGATGGCCACTGTGTCACATACATGGTACAAGCCAAGCCCATCATGTGTCAGGGACACAGTGAAAGGCAAAGACAGTCCTTGTTCTCATAGCACTCCCGTTCTCTGGGCCATCTCCATTCATCTTGACTTTTGTCTTGTCCTGGGTTCCAGTGACTCTGGAGGAGAGAGTGAGGCTAATGACTATGTGCAGCTGTGTTTTATGTCAAATTTACTCTCAAGTCAAGACAGCACCCTCTCAATGCCACTAGTCCTTTCGGAGAACAAAGATGAACAACACCTACATTCTAACAGGGGAAGCAATACACGAACAGTTAAATATATACCAGCCATATTCCAAATAAATTGGAGATAATCTCAGAGGGAAGGTGCTAAGATTAAGGAAGGCTTCTTGCAGAAGGTGGGACTTTAGCTGAAACTTGAAGGAAGTCAGGAGACAGGCATGAAGAGAGAAAGAATTCCAGGCATGGGAGGCAGCTGGAGGAAATCCAGAGTTGAAGGACGGAGAGCCTTATTGGAGAAATATGAAGGAGGCCAATATCTATCACTGGATTGAGAAGTATGTGGAGGGGAGTAAGGTATAAGACTGGAAAGTCAGGAAAGGACTAGACTATGGAGGGCTTTAAAGACCTAACAGAGGACTTTATATTTGACCCTGAAGGGAATACGGAGCTGCCAGAGTTTATTGAATAGGGAAGGGACATGATCAGACCTAAGCTTCAGAAAAATGGCTTTGATAGCTGAGTGAAGGATAGAATGAGGAGAGACTTGAGACAGAGAGACCAACCAGAAGGCTGTTACAATAGTTACAATGAGGGGATGAGAGCCTGCACCCGAGGGGTGGCGGTGTCAGAAGACATGAGGATGTGTGTGAGAGATATTATGAAGGCAAAATTGCCAAGATTCAGCCACTGGTTCAGCTGATGTTCATAAAAACAACTCAGATATACAAAGGCATAGGTCTATAATATTCAGAATATTTATGCTTAAGAAGACAGGAAAAATAGGTAATATACTTTGAGTATTGTCTGCTTAATACAGAAAGCATAGCGCTAAGTGTTGCAGACATCAAGAAGGGTAAAGTAATGACCCTGGTGTGCGCTGAGAGGCCTGGCAATCAGGAAGAAGGCAGTGATTGTAAACCCTCCTTCATACTTCACCCTCATCAGAATCTATATGATATACTCTATTCAATTCTAGGCACCATATTTTGGATAGAAAACTGACAAGATGATATGTAACATGAGGACAGTAACCAGGATAGCAAGAGACCTTGAAAACACATATACAGATATGTCTGAAAAGGATCAACAGATAGTTTCACAATAGTTCTCTTGAAGCATTCCAACGTCTGTCATGTTAGAGTGTTTTGGGGTGCTGCACTAGAAGCAGCGACGTTTCATCCATTTTTCTAGGCTTCAGAGAGGTGGAATTCAACTTGATCTAAAATTCTAAACAATTATGACTACATAAAAGTGGAATGGGCTGCCTTGGGAAGGTAAAGAGCTTCAAGTCACAACTGGACAACCGGTTTTGGGAAATGTTATAGAGGAATTCATGTTCAGACAGTTGGTAGACTAGAGAGCTTCCCTTCCAACTCTGAGAATGTGTAACACAGTTCCTGGGCTTGTGGACCAAGGGTGGGTAACCTGCAGCCTCGAGGCCACATGTGGCCCTCTAGGTCAGCATGCAGTCATAAGCCTCATTTGAGGACCTAGAGGGCCACATGTGGCCTCGAGACCACAAGGTTCCCCCAACCCTCCTGCAGACAGAAAGCCTGAATTTTATCAAGAACTTTGGCTAAGTCTCTCGTGGTATCCTTATGGGCAGGATAAAGCAGTCAGTAAATTCAGAACAGACTGGTTATTTGACCCATTTCTTAAAGCCATGAAAAGACAAACTCCCTCTTATTCTTTTGCAGAGGTAGAAGTCCAGGGTGCAGAACATTTCATATAATGTCAGAGCCTCCCCTACCCCTCATCCCCAATGTCCAGGCACCAATTAGTTTTGCTGATTTTTTTTCCTCTATTTCTTTTTTTTTAATTCTTTGTTATAAGGGCTAGTTCTCTAGGAGAGAGAGGAGGAAGGATCCACAGTGGAAATCTATAAGATGTAAAAACAAAAGATATCAGTAAAAGTCTATATATTGTTCCTTTTTGGTTGTTGTTTTTTGCCTTTTTTAGAGGGGGGAGGGCAGGGCAGTTGGGGTTAAGTGACTTGCCCAAGGTCACACAGCTAGTAAGTGTTAAGTGTCTGAGGTGGGATTTGAACTCACATCCTCCTGAGCACCTCCAGGGCCGGTGCTCTATTGACTGTGCCCTCTATCTGCTCCAAGTCTATCTATTTTTTAAAAGAATTGACTGGCCAGACCCAAAGAAGTCTCTGATGAAGAGTCAAGGGATCTGTGCTTGGCCTTAGTCTGTTCCATGTTTTTATCAGTGGCTTAGATGGAGACAGAAATGACACACTTATTAAATGTGACTTCATGAACCTAGAAGGGATAGCTAACATGCCATACAACAAAATCTGCATAAAAAAACCACCCTGAAAGTCTAGAATGGCACGCTGAATCTAATAAGATAAAATTTAACAGGGATCAATGAAAAGTCACACACTTGAGCTTTTTTTTAATTGGACTTGTACTTAAAGGGAAGACGTGATTAAGCAGTGGTTTATGTGGAAAAGATATGGGAGTTTCAATTGACTAGGAGCTCAATATGAGCCATCAGTGTTATGCAGCAGGCAAAAAAAGTTACTGTGATCTTTTGCTGAATTAATAGAGACATAATGTTCAGAAGAAAGGAGCTGAAAATACCACTGTTCTCTGATCTGGTCAGTTCTCAACTGTTCAGGTCAAGGTGCCACATTTTAGGAAAGGCATCAAAACAAGTTAAAGTACTTTCAGAGCAGAACAATCACAAGAAAGAAGGGACTTGAAATCATGCCACCCAAAGATTAGCTAAAGAAACTGGAACTGTTAGCTAAGAAAAGAGAGTACATGAGGGGTGGGGGTTGCAGTACAGAAAGAAACTGTTCTAGGTGCTAAGGATACAAAGACAAAAATGAAAAAAAAAATCCCTGCCCTCAAGAAGATTACATTTTGCTGAATGAACACAAGTAAATGCAGCATATTTGGGAGAGAGTAAGCATTAATAATTAGGAAGTGGGGGGACAGAGATCAAGAAGGGCTTCCTAAAGTAGGCGGTACCTAAGCTGAGCCTCGAAAGAAAACAATGATTCTGAGAGACAGATATGAGGAGGAAGCATATTCCAGACACAGAGTCAGTCTGTGCAAAAGCAATGAAAAGGGAAATAGAATGCCAAGTTTGGGAAATAGAAAATTTTCCGATATGACTAGGATGTAGTTTGTAAGAAGGATTAATAGAAAAATAGGTTTGGAGCCACATGGTAGAGGGTCTTAAGAGCCAAGCTTAGAAGTTTTAATTTTATCCCCCCAAAAAGAGGAAGTTACTGAGCATTTTTGATAAAGAGAATGATATGGTGAGCCCTGTGCCTTAGGAAGATTACTTTGATTTGGCAGATGGGTTGGAGAAGGAATAGGAGATGAGATCAATGGACAGACCATTTAGCCATCTACTCCAATAATCTAAGTAAGAGGCGATGTATGCCTCCTCCCCGTGGCATAGAGGTATAGGGAAGGGAACATTTGTGAGAGATGTTGTAGAGATGGACTTAATAATATTAAACTGGATAGGGGGATGGTACATGGGGGGGGCAGTATTAGAATGACTCCAAGATTTTTCACATAGGTGGTTCAAAGGATGATGGTACCTACAAAAGACGTATGAAAATTTGGGAGGTAGGTTTAAAAGAGAGAAAAACAGTAAGTTCCATTTTGACATGTTGTGTCTGAGATGCTGATGGGGCAAGCAGATGGATACATCTAGCAAGAAGTGGTAGTGCTAGAGCGTTATTGCAAGGAGAAATCTGGACCAGATATCCATCTTTGGGAATTTTATGTATAGAGGTCATTGAATTCCATGGAAGATGAGATTCCCAGGGGAGAAAATGTAAAGAGAAGGGACCTAAGAACAAAACTTTGGGAGCAAAAAGGAGATGGAGAGAGATCAAGACAATAAGCTTGAGTTGGGATTTTCAGAAAGGTAGGAGGAGAATTAGGAGAAGTCAAAGTCAAGAAGGGCAAGGGAAGAGAGAGCACTAATACAGGAAGCCGTTAAGACATTAAACAGGACGATGTCTTTTAACAAAAAAAATGTTATTGGCTTTAGAGGTCAAGGGATTAAGAGGAAACAGAAAAAGAATAGGTTCAGCAGGGTGGAAAGGTTGACAAATCAGGTTTCAAAGAACTAGTAAGTGAATAGGTGGTGAAGACATTGAGTAGGGGCAGCAAGGTGGCGCACTGAATAGAGTAGAGCATCAGCCCTGCAGTCAGGAGGACCTGAGTTCAAATCCAGCCTCAGACACTTGACACAAAAACTAGCTGTGTGACTTTGGGCAAGTCACTTAACCCCAATTGCCCTCCAAAAGCAAAAAAAAAAGACATTGAGCAGTGAATAAAGATGGCTCTAGGAGATTAGTAGTAGAAAGAAAGGAAAAGGGTAAAATGATGTCACCATCACTTGATGACTTTTAAAACTAGGGAAGAACTGATAATGTTTTGAGGCAGCAGAGAAGACATTAGGTAGAATAAGATTAAAGAGAGACAGAGAGATGGAGAAAGAAATAAAGAGACAGAGAGACAGAGAGAGACAAAGAAACAGAGACACACACAGAGTCAGAGAGACAGACAGAGACCCAGAGAGAAAAGAGACAGAGAGAAAGTACAGAGGAGACGATGGGGATGGACAGGTAAAGGTGTAAAGGTGCACTGAGATGCATAGCCCAGAAGAGGTTAGGAAACTTGCAAATGATGGTCTTGATTTTCTCAGCTAAGTAGGAGATCTGTGGAGAGAAGGGGGTTGAGGTTGGCATGGAAACATTCAGAAGAGAAATCTTGAGACAAGCACTACCAGTAGAATGGCAGCCAATCAGGGAAAAATAAAGGGATTGCTGTACAACAGTGAGAGCCCCAATGAGATTACATGAAATGAACCTGTCCCGGACCCCAATCAGCCGAATGTGTGATTTCTTTCAGTAATATTCAAAAGTTCAGAAGTAGGAGTTGAAAGGCAGATAGACTGTGGCCTACTCTCTGTATACAACAGAAGGATGAGGAATAAGGGGAGCATATTGGGAATTCAGTTCTATAGAGTGAAGACTGTTGAAGGAAAAAAAAAGTGAGCTCAGGGGAAGGGCAAGGGACAAGAACTGGAGACCATAGTGCTGAGGAAAACTAGCTATAGGAGAAGTGAAGCACAGGGAGGTCCACATCATGGAACTGGCAGAGGTAGGGGTAGACAGAGCAGTGCCAGTTCACACTTATATAGCTCTTTAAATTTTACAGAGTGCTTTACATATGTTGTCTCATTTGAGACAATAATCCTATAGAGTAGGCAGAAGTACCACCCCCATTTTAAAGGGGACACTGAGATTCAGAGAGGGTCACAGTTTGCCCAGGGTCACACAGTTAATAAGTGTCTAAGGCAGGACTCAAGGATAAGTCTTCCTGACTCCAATCCCAGTGTCCCACTGCCTTTGCCACATTGCTTCTTTCTTTATCACCTTGGGTGAGGGTGAAGTCTAGAGTCCTGTGGGTGGCTGACGTGGAGTAAAGATGGCATTCATAGGATCCAAGGAAGATGATTAATTTGGAGGCCAGGGTGTTTGAGGCAACAAGGTAAATAATGAACTCCCTAGGCACAAATTCAGTGTTAAGGTAGAGAGAAAAGACTGTAACTCCAATATCTTGAGAGAGCAGGGATAGTGACATGGATGTTCATACATGTAAATGCCACGGATATGGACTGGATATTATAGAGAGTTGGAGCACACCTAAAAGAAGATTGTTGGCTAAGGGTAGAAGAAGAAGGGACTAGAAGTGGCAGTAGGGAGTAAAGAGTATACCCATTATTATTCTTGGTCTAAGTGGTTCTCAACCTTTCTGGATGTATCTGCATGTGGGCAGACTCACCTGGAGACAGATAGAGGAGCGGTGTCTTGGTTCCTAAGACCATCAGAAATATGCGTTTTCTGATGGTCTTAGGCGACCTCTGTGACCCCTGTGAAATGGTCCTTCGACCCCCAAAGGGGTTGCAACCCACAGGTTGAGAACCACTGATCTAATGTGTTAAAGTGCCTAAAAAAAGGGGTAACCAGAAATAGAGAAGGTGAGTAGGTACCATTTGGAGAAAGCTAGCCTTCTATATGAAGGAGAAGATAAAAAGAATACAAGAGGCAGAGGCGTAGAATAAGAAGGAATTTGTTAAGGATATCATTGGAGTTCTAGAAGGGACAATGGAAGAGGAAGGTGGAGGAACACAGGAATTGGGAAGGACTAGCACTGAAATGGATATAGTACAAGATGTACTTTGGCCGGAAATGCCTCTGAAATACCAGATTTAGGGGAGCAGGCTGGGGAAACTTACTACTCAGAGTATAAAGTAAAGGGTATCTCAACCGATGAGAATGGGGAGATCAATGGCGGTAATGGGGAAAATCACATTCTTAAGAAGGCAACTAGGGTGGCTAGGTGGCACAGTGAATAGAGCACCAGCCCTGGAGTCAGGAGGACCTGAGTTCAAATCCAGCCTCAGACGCTTAACACAAAAACTAGCCATGTGACCTCAAGCGAGTCACTTAACCCCAAATGCCCTCCAAAAAAGCAAAAAAAAAAAAAAGGCAACTAAGCCTGAATATTGAGCAACGTGAACCATATTCTTCCCATCACAGTCCTCAAGAAGGCCCAGTGCTGGTGCTGACCCCTGATGGCTGAGGGCTAAGGACTGAGATCTTGTTATCTGCATAGCTAAAGCAAGTAGTTAAGGAAAGAGGATTTGTCTAATCTCTGGTGTCTCTTTGATCAGATATTGTGATTCCATGATACACAGAACTCAAACAGATAAACCACAAATAAGGTAGTGCCAAGAATGGTAAAAACTGATACTATGGATTAGAAGTTCAGAAGAGAGAATGGTCACTGATGGCTGATCTGAGAAGGCTTCTTAGAGAAAGTGACTTAAGTTTGGGACTTGAAGGAAAGGCTTAACGACAATTTTTAAAAGGGGGAAGAAGACAATCTAGGCCAAGAAAAATGCTGGAAGCAAAAGCAGAATTAGAAATTTGAGTGATCTATTCAAGCAACAATGAATAGGTTGTGTTCAGCTGTTTGTGTAGGAGAGTATTGGGGAGGTAGCTGTAAACACTCTTGAATGCCAGGCTCAAAAGTCTGCATTTAATTGTGTATTAATGGAAAACTACTGAAGCTTTTCTTTATATTCCCAATTGTTATTTAGTACCCCCCCATCAACTTGCTTTGTGCATAATTTGTATTTATCTGATCTCTTCCTTCTTCCCTACACCAGTAAAGTATAAATTCTTTAAGGGCAGCTGCTGTTTCATTTATCTGCAGATAGAACAAAGCTTTGCCAGTAGGTGTCTGATAGATGCTTGTGCTGAATTATTGAGGGGGACGAGGACTCCACAATGATATCTGCCAAGTAGTGTTTCCTCATCAGGTGGGTAGAATGAATGGAAATATTAAAATGTAAGTTCCTTGAAGGCAGGGATGAGTTCGCTATTTTGTATTGCCAGCACTTAGCACAGTGACACATAGCAGGTATTTAATGAATGTTAATAAAAATAGTTGTTGTTTAGGAGATTATTGTAATAGTTCAGGATGAGAGAGAATGTGAAAGAAGTAAAAATGGAACTTTATAACTGACTAGGTAGATGAACAGAGAGAGACTGTAGCTGACTCTAAGACTTTAAGCCTGGGTCACTGGAAGACTGAAATCATGGACAGAAACATGGAAGTCTTGAGACTGATTTAGGGAGAAAGTGCTTTAGGCATGTTTAGTTTGACATGATGGCTGGACAACAAGGTAGAAAGACTGGTATTATGGAAAGAGCATGAAATCTGTAGCCAGAGGACCTTGATCCAAAGTCTCATCGTCTATTCAACCTTTGGGCTTTACTTTCCTCACCTGTACTATGGTGAACTAGGTGACCTCTACATTCTCTCTTTCTCTTAATCTATGATCCTATGAAACAGTGAGAAATTAAGACTGAAGCTCAGGAATTTTATCTGGATGTAGGAGTAAATTTGTAAAGAAATAATAGTTGAAGTAGATGAACTCTCAGGGTAGAAAGTATCCAGAAAGAAAAGAAAATTGAAAACGGAGAGCTTTAAGGAATTCCCCAGTATTAGGAGTCAGTAGAAGACAATGGAAAGCATAGAGTCATAGACAAAGGGAAACAAGTGGTCGAAGAGAAATTCTTAGAGCTAATTTCAATTCTTCCTACTACAAAAATCCAAAAAGAATTAAAATTTCACACTAGAGAAGATGTTTAAAATATACTCTCAGGTAAAACAGAAAGGGATTTGCACTAAATTCAAACGAAAGTATAAACGACTTGAAAGCCAGTTTGAGCAGGGACAGCTGGAGAGAAGGAAGAAGAAACTCCCCTTTAAAGGGTGGGAGGTGGGAGGGGAAGGCTAGGGCTAGCGAAAGGTACCCTTTGGATATCTTGAGTACCTGTACTACTACACTTTACCTCCCCCTTCACCTTCCCACAATTCTAGTCACATTTACCCACCACCTCCAACATACTCTAATATAAAATGTGAGCTCCTTGAGATCCGGATTTTCCATTTGTCTCAGCAATGCTTGGCATGTGCTAAGTACTTAATAGCCCCACATCTGCCCCAACACCACTGACCAGGATCAGGGGTGTGCTGGGGACGGCTCTAAGCAGATTGTCAAATTTTTCATCTGCACTTTCAAATGGCAACAGGGCTTGAGGATTTATTGTTGATTTGATTATCTAGATTTAAGTGTCAGTAACTCGTATTAAATGTAATTGTGTGTCAAAAGGGCATGTGGTTGTTGCATTTTTAAATCCCCAGAGCCAGTTGTTAAACTTTTACCAGCACACCCCTAGGCACAACGGTCCCTTTATCTGACCTCGGACCCTTTGGATTCTTAGCTAAGCTCTGACAATTCGGACACGTGAAATCTTGGAAGCCGTCCAGGGTCCCTAACCACTGACTCTCCCACCCTCCCGCGTTGGCTCATCCTCGAAAATCCCGGGAAGCTAGCGTCTCTTCCCCTGCAGCCTGGAGGCTGCTCGCATATCTCCGGCCTCGGTGCCCTCCCGTGCACTTTAATTCTTTCCGGCCTCAGGCCTCAAGGTAGGCTCCCACTCCTCCAGACCCTTCCCTTTAACTACCAGCCCGATCCCTCTCCCAGCCGCAGCCCTCCGGCTCTCGGGTCCAGGGCATCCCCATCGCCCCTTTCCCCCGCAGCCAATCGGAGCCCTGCCCAACGAGGGCGGAGGTGTTTGTGACGTTTCCTCCACCCGGCCTGGACCCTCCCCCACTGGTTGCTAAGACAGGAGAACCCGCGGGCTTGGTTGTTAAGCAAAGCAGGGGCGCAAACAAAGGGGTCCCTCCCCGCCCCGCCCCCACCTGTGCCGCCCTTCCCTCCAAGGTCTTGCTGCTCTCCTTCCGCCTTGGGTGCGAGGCGCCTGTCTCCCCCCTCCCCCACCCCATCCGTGGCTTGGCGCCGGTGCAGCCAGGAGCGACACTGAGCCGGTCTGGGAGCGAGCCTCAGGTAGCGCCCCGGGGAGGGGTCGGGGTGGGTCTAGGCAGCATCTTCCCGGCAGGAGCTCTCAGCCCCTGGACCAAGCTACTGAAGGGCTCTGCCAGCCTGACTGGGGGCTCATGTGGTTCCAGGAATGAGTTCTGGGGAGGAGGAGACCAGCCCAAGCCCAGCTGGGAGGGCAGAAGGCATCGATCTTAAGGGTGGCCCATCGCTCTGACTTTTTAAATACGATTTCTCCGTGCTTTTGACCTCTCTTTTGAACTCCAGGCCTGAATCTCCAACCACCTCCAGGACTTCTCCACCTGGATGTGGTACCAGCACCTCCAGTTCAACACGTCCCCAACACTCCCTTCCCGACCTTGGGATTTCCCCATTCTCTGGTTGTCCAGTGGCTTCCATGTAGGAGACTGGAGTTATCGTGGGCTCTTCTCTCTCTTTCGTTTCTTATATATGATTCTTCAACAGTACTGTCAACTCTACCTTTTCAGCTTCTTAGATATTCCCTAGTTCCTCCCTCTCCCCATTAACCTTCCAGTATCTTATCACCACAGCAGTTAGGTGGCTAGAGAGCTGGCAGTGGGGTCAGAAAGACCCCATTCCTGAGTTCAAATGTGGCCTCAGACACTTACTTAAATGTGTGACCCACTGAAAGTCACTTAACCCTGTTAGCCTCAGTTTCCTCATCTCTAAAATAAGCTGGAGAAGGAAATGGCAAACCACTCCAGTATCTTTGCGCAGAAAACCCCAAATGGGATCACAAAGAGTCAAAACTACTGAATGACAACAAATTTCATTACAATGACAATTGCAATGACCTTCATAGGTCTTCAATCTCCACTTTCTGGTTCCTCCATCCAAACTTTCTTACCACTTTGAGAAAGACCTACTACTTCAATGATTATCTTTCTTCATCATAACTGGTCATGTCCTACTCAAAAGTCGTCAGTGGCTCCCTACCATCTCCCAAGTAAGGTTGTAATGCCTTTAAGAACCTCTACTATCTGGCACCAACTGTCTTTTTCAGCCCTATTTCCTTATCTCCCATCTACCGACTTGTTTATACCTTCCCTAAAATAAACTGTTCTTTACTCCACAGCATCATCTCCATCCCCATCCCACTGATCATGCTGGTCCCTTCTTCCATTCCTCTCACTCTTCACATGTTGAATTCTTGACCATCCGTTGGAAAATAACTCAGAAATAGCTCAGGATCAGACAATCTCAGAGTTGTCAAGAACCTGAGAGACCATACAGGACAGAAATTCTTTAGGTGTGTGTGAGTGAGATAACCCTGCTCCGGCCGTCTGGTAAGCCTATGGACACCTTTTTGGAATTTTTTAAAAACTAGTTGCATGAAATGCTAAATTTCAGTTAGAGAATAGTGAAAATAAAGATTCTCCTCCCACCCAAAAAAAAGAAAGTCTGTGACCTTGGATGGAAGGAAAATACATTTTTTGTGAAATTAGATTTTCAAAATCTATTCACAGGTTCCAAGGGGGCCCATGAATCCCAGGTTAAGAACCTCTGATCTAGACCACACACACACACACACACACACACAAATAAGAATTCCCTCTGCACCATACTTGACTAGTGTACAGTCTTGGCTTGAAGACCTCTTGTGAAGGGAAACTCACTGTTCCTTGAGGCATCTCTACCCACTGTTGTATATATAGCTGCAATGATCAGGAAGTTTTTCTGCTTCTCTATAACTCCTTCCTATTGCTTCTGGTTCTACCCTGTGCCAAACAAGATCTCAAAGCCCTTCACCTGGTTGCTCTTCTCGGAACTCTCTCCAGGTCAACAACATACTTCCTAATAGGTGGCCTCTACAAATGAAAACAATGTCCCAGATGGCCTTGGACCAGAGAATAGAATACAAACAGTACTTTTGCCTCCCTGATGCTGGAAACTCTCTCCTTGCAGCCTAAATTCCATGAGCTTTTTTAGTTGTCATATCACACCGATAAATTATATTGACTTTGCAGCCCCCTAAAAGCCTCAGATCTTTGCAGATAAACGCTGTCTAGCCCCACCTCCTTTTGTCTTGTACTCAAGAAGCTGATTTTTTTTAACGCAGCATAAAACCAAATTTGTTCCTATTAAATGCCAATGAATTAAGGTACAATTTTGGGAAGAATGGCTAATGTGTAGGTTGACTAGCATCTGATATGATAACTATCCCTCCCAGAATTGTCTCATTCATTCAAGGTGTTAAGATTCCTTCTCTGCAGCTTAGTCTTAAATCAGAGCAATTTTTTAAAAGTTGCCTGGAACTCTCAGAGTTAACTGCCTTGCCCCAGGGTCACAAAGCTAGTATGCCCCGGAGAGGGGAGCTGAACACAGAGGTCTTCCTAGCTCCTGGGCTGGCTTTTCCTTTCCAAAGAATAAATAAAGATGCTAAGCACTACCAAACCAAACACAGACTCCAAACTTTACATTTATTATAATTTCATTTCATCCTGTTAGAAGCAGCTCAGCATTCTACTCTGTCAAAAAGTCCTTCTGCCTCCTGATTCTGTTATCCATGTTCTGGCTATGCCACCTAATTTTGGTCAGGAGGATAATCTCATAAGTTGGTAGTCACTTTATTCACCGTGGCTCCCCCTTTTCTTCCATCAGAACTGTCTCTCTTTGTGTTTTCCAATTTTCATTCTTTTTTTTTTTTTTGCTTTTTGGAGGGCAGTTGGGGTTAAGTGACTTGCCCAAGGTCACATGGTTAGTTTTTGTGTTAAGTATCTGAGGCCCGATTTGAAACTCAGGTTCTCCTGACTCCAGGCTCTATTCACTGCGCCACCTAGCCCCTCAATTTTCATTCTTTAGAGCTTCCCATCCTTCCTGGGTTAACTTCTGTAGATGTTTTTGTCCATGGTGTCCTACCTATCCTTTCTCTAAGCCCTTCCCCAGCCATTCTTCCCAAACCCAAGTTACATAGTAGACTATATCTGGTTGTCCTCTCCTAAGAAGAAGTGGTCACTTCTGCCCCACCTTGCCTTCCCACTTTAGCTGCCACTTCCTACTTAAGACCGAAAGTCAGGTCAAGATTAGCAAGTCACTCTCATCACTTGCTCCATCTTTTGGAGGATAAAATTATTATTAAGGCAAGACAAAAAATGATTAAGCACTTTGTTTTGGACGTTCAGATACTTGAAATCCTTGCTACAGCATAACTCCATGCCTCTAAATTCCTCATTTATTTACTTTATCTCATCTGGGTTCACTCCAGCAATCTCCCATGAGGATATCTTTTCTGTTTCTCCCTCGGTTGACCTTCAACTAAATTTTCTGCGCCACTCTTCCCCTACTCTGGTTCCTAGATTTCCTCACAACCATATCTCCTTCACACATAATGCCACTCCGCTTCCACCCCCCCCCCAGGGTACATTATCTTTTCTGCTGATTTTGTATGTTCTCCCAGATCATTAAATTCCATCTTACTAGTGTTAGAAATAACTTTGAGATCAAATTTACCTGCTTGCATTAAGACTTCTAGCTCCTCTTGCTTGTTCCCTGTACTTTGTGCCCTTCTTTATAGATATCGGAGGCCATGGGTTTTATTACTGACTTCTTTATTGAATTTTGTGCCCTGTGAGTAGTTACTGATCATCTTTCTACACAGTAGCTCCTCTCTACAGTGTCAAGCTCAGCAGACATGTTCCGTTTTCTTGCTCTTCCTTTTCAGTTTACAGCCTTTTTATTAGATTTGTAAAACCAGGCAAAGACATTTTTACCACTAGTATACTCCGTTACTCCCTATTTCATTAGTACACTCCATTTCAGGCAAAGAGCACATCATTCCTAGATCTTAGCCACATCTCTAATCTCAGGCACCATGTTCATTTCTCAAAACTGCCTTTTTCTTGTGAAGCCTTTGCCTTCTCTTGGTAGCAATGATGAAAATACTACCTCTGCCTCCAACATCATCTATTTCTTGCCAAGACTTTATAATTCTTAGAAAGGCTTTCTAGAGTCCTTCTGTCAGGATCCATATGAAACACTGGAAATGGGGAGTAGTCGTTACATTTGACAAAGTTGGAGAGGTTTTCAGTAACATTCTGCACCTATATTTCAGGAAGAGAGATTTCCCTGTTGTTAATGTCAGATAACTCAGAAATCATCTCACTAAAGAAGACTTCCTTCCCTTTGGACTTCCGCACTTTTTTTAGAACCTGCTTAATTCATTTATCACGTAATATTTTGTATTTTTATCATCTGATTTTATGCTAATCCCCATCCTAGGCTAGAACATACATGAAAGGAAGGACCATGTCTTAGGTAAACTTTTTTCTCCTCTAGAGCTGAGAACTTAATCAGTATTTGTAGAATGAATCAAAGAATGAAAGAATCAAACTCTCCGTATAACTATCAAGTGAACTCCATATTACTTTGTCACCATGGCCAACATTTATTCTTAGTCTAGCTCCCTCATTCCATCCAGCACACTACTGTGTCATCATCTTCCCTGCCCTAGATGCCAAAGAAAATTCATTCACATCAACCAGAGCCAAAGGTAATAAAAAAGGCAAATCTATTAAGTGGTATGAGTCCGGAGCCAAATTCAACTGAACAAAGGTTTTCAAGCACCTACTACGTGCTAAACACTGACAGGAATTTAAAGATGATTAAACGTCAGAATAAGGAATTTCTATTTTATTTTCTGTATGTGGTTGGATGCAATTGAAGGCTTTTGAGGTGAGGAAGGGATGTGACCATAGATGTTCATTGGAAGATTAACCTCACAATATCCTACGGAGTGTATTGTGAAATTAGGGGAGAGGCTGGAGGCAGGGATACTTGTAAGAAGAATGTAACAGTGGGTCATCAGAGACAGGCTTGAATTAGGGTCATGGAAGTGGGGACGGATGAAAGAGTTTGCAGAGTTAGAATCAGTGGGACTTAGCAATTGATTGTACTGTGGGAGGAGAATAAAGGAAAAGGAAAAAATAAAAGGTGACTGCAGTTTGGAGGAAATGGAAAATGGGGGGGAGTAAAACTTCAATTTGGGATATTTTAAGTTTGGGGTGTGACTGAGACATTCAGGTGGCAATAAACAGAAGACAATTGAAGATGTGGGTCTGAATCTCAGGAAAAAGAAAAGGGGTTGGAAAGAGACTTTTGGAAGTCATCTGAATAGCAATGAGAAGAGATGATATCAATTAGGAAGAGAATGTAAAAGAATTAGCCAAGAATAAGACTTTGTTGGGTTCCTAAATTTAGAGGAAGGCAGAGGAGAGAGGAGTCAATCAAGAAGCCAGAGAATAATCATTGAAGACAATAAATCGTTTAGGGATTAGTGTTCTGGACCACATTCTAGATACACATATCCAATAGAGTTCTTTTGCTATCTTTCACATGTGAGGATGCAGCTAACATTAAATAGTCTCTGAATGTTGACTATGACTCAATTCTCCCAGGCCTAAATACACAGGGACATCTCAGAGCAACTAGGACTTGAGGGTTCAGACTGCACTGGTACTGGTACTTCTGGTAGTTAGAAACAACCAATCAGCGTTCGGTTAGCAAGAACAGTTCAACAGACCTGTGATCTAATTGATTTGGAAGATCACTTTAACAGTGCAAATCACACCTCATCCTATGTGAGACCCTTGTCCAAGTCTTCCTGAAAGTATGGAGATAGGGAACCCACCCAACATGCCAGAGGCCTTCCTCATCTTCTCTTGACACAAGAAAGAAACACTGAACTCTATGTACACTTGATCAGCCTAGCTTCTCTTCCTATTAGACAATTCCTTAATGACACCTTTACTCCTGATCCCATCTTTAGTCTTTTTTTTCATGCAACCCATAAAATACATTAGCAATAACAATTAGATAAAATAGGAAACTATCAGATTACATAGTTCTTTCTCTCCATTCTCATCATCTCCCTCCCTCCCACCCCACAGTCCCCAATCCCACCAGCAACCACACCAAAGATAAGCTCTTCCCTGGCCTTGGCTCTGCCTCAGTACATGCCTTCCCAACAGAGACTTGGGTTTCCAGAGTTTAGTGTCCTGAAGTTTCTGACTCCCCACCCCCTTCTCTGCACAGGGTAACTTATGCAAGCTTGCCCTACATGCCAAATGAGTTCACTTCTAGGCTCTGATATCTCCAATAAACTATTTGCAGAGCCTGGCCTATTCTGTGGCGCAACTTTGTTACTCACACATAGACAGAAAACCTTTCTCTGGGGCGGCTAGGTGGTGCAGTGAATAGAGCACCGGCCCTGGAGTCAGGAGTACCTGAGTTCAAATCCGGCACAAAAACTAGCCGTGTGACCTTGGGCAAGTCACTTAACCCCAACTGCCCTCCAAAAAAGCAAAAAAAAAAAAAAAAAAAGAAAACCTTTCTCTTAGGCTAAGGGAGAGTTTGCAAATGGAGGTCTATTTTGTGAGAACAGTCAAAATTTGCTCATCACTTGATACACAGCAACACACTTATGAGTATCAGTAAATACCTGTTGTTACTGACTGCAGTGAGGAGGGACACAGATTTAAGAGAGAACTTATTGATTTTGAAGGACTGATTCAAGAGCTGCTAAGCACTGGAATAAGTGACCCAGAATCTGTCAGTCCTTAAACCTGAGAAAGAACCCCCTGACTCCTTTTAGCTAGCTGAACTGAATGCAGGGTCATCTTGCCCAGAAGTAAGGAAGCCCAACCAATCTAAGGTATCTGTAGTATGAGAATGAAACTACAAGCTTGAAATCATATGGGAGAAAAAGGGCCCAGATTAGAACTAAGGTTAGCTTTCCATACCTAGGTCTGCTGTAAAGGGATAACAAGACACTGGGAAGGTAACAGCATCTATTGACTTTGAAGAACCACAGGCATTCCCCAAGTGTGTCATGTCATTTCTCAACTTTGGAAGGGTTGTGGCCATGGTTGTTGAGGGTTTTTTTCCTATTGCCCCTGAAATACACCCCCAAAATGTCATTCATTTTACTCAAAATCAACATAACCCAAACCAATTCAATCTAGTTCAACAAGCTCCTACTAGATGCCAGAGAATGTGTCAGATGTTGGGGAAACAAAGCCAAAACCACACCAGTCCTTACATGAAATACCTGACCGTTCTCCTGGGCGTGAAGGGAAACAGCATTTAAAGAAATAAGGATGGACATGATAATGAAGGCACACACTCTCTAATGGGTTCATGGTCAGCCCATTTGAGGAGAACTCATGGCTCTTTCCAAGTATGTTGACACTTTGGTTCATTTTAAGTAATCATATATTTTTCTAAATTTTAGTATATATTATAGCTAGCATTCCAAAATACCAATGGACACTTTTTGCAAATAAGACATAATATATGTAGATATTTATGTTATGCACAATACACAGGGGCACAAATATATGCTTATGTGGTATTTAAATTTAAAAAGAACATTGAGCTCAATTTTCTTATATTTTAAATGTAATTTCAGGTCCGTGGGGTGGTAAAGAAAGGTATTATAACTAGATCTTTGCCTCTTTTGTTCCCACTATAAAATTAAAAAGCTAACTCAAAGCTATACCAAAATAGCTGCTTAATTAATGCTTTCTAATGACAATGATGATCTTGATAATGCTGAAGTGATCAGATGAAAGCAGAAACAAAATGGAAAAAGAAACATGCTTTTTAAGGGAAGTGCTGGATAAGATGTGTGCCCATGCCCGCCTAACACTGAGGAGCTGCCACTGGGTACACGGGGTTATGGCACATTGTTGACCACCAGGCGAGGCTGGTGACTTTGCACTGCCCTCCCTCACTTAAATCCAATTCACTTGCATGTCTCGACTTCACCTCCTCGAAGTCACAGTCCTTTTCTAGAACAGAGAGCAGACCACAACAACAACTCTGTAGCTAGTCATGTAATTTGGATTGAGATCAGCCCTACGGAACCAAGCTTCTAAGGAGAGATTAAATTCACTTCTTATACATTCTTTGGCTCATTAAGCACTGACATCATGGAGCCCCAGAGCAAATTTACTTATAGTTCAGGTTATGCTCACATCTAGAGTTTTCCCTAAGAGAGAGAAGCAAAAAGGTACAAACAGCATATGATGCGTCAGATGTAAGAAAAGTAATTTATTTCTACACACACACCAAGAAATGCTAGACATAAAAAACACACAATAAGTGTTAATAGAATAACTTGAAACATATTCAATAACTTCCCATAACTACTGCTGAGGTCTGCTAGGATGCTGACACTTAAATCTCATGAGAACATACAAACCAATTTACACGACTACTAATTAGGCACCTGACATTTTGCTTTAGTTCTTCATTGTCTAAACAACTCCAGGTATATGTCTGATAGTGAAATGGCCAGGTTGAGGCTGATTCTCTTGTCACAGGCTACCCTTATCTAAAATATTGGAGTAACTGGGGGGAGACTCCTTGCTGCCATTTAGCTCCGACTCATCAGGACTCAACTTTTCTGTATGTCTTAGACTCACAAGGCTGTCTTTTAAGTGTGAATGGACATGGTTGATTCAGGTAGATTCTATTACACCTAAGATCCTGGAAGATCAAATATAAAAGAGACGTCAGTTTTAGATGCCATGTTCTCACAGCCCCATGGAGGCTGGGTTGGACATAGCGCAAACCACTCTTTTCCCCTATCCCCTCTCAGGAAGCAGCTTAAAATAGTCTTCATGGCTAGAAAGAAGAAAGAAAACAAGGGAGTAGTCAGTCAATCCCTTCTGTACATTCATAAGTCATCAGCTCTTCAGGCTCATAGCTAGTAAGGAGACTCTTCATAATCTGGAAGTGAAAGCCCTTTGGTATCTGAGTCACACATGGTCAGAAGTCGCACATGGCCTGGTTCCCATAGGAATGACAATTAGAAGCATGGTCCATGGGATATCGCCTATGGGCCAATTAAACCTTGTTATACCCAGTTACATAAAATACAAAATTATATATTATATATTCTTATTCAAAGACCAATGTCCTAATTCAATTCATAGGCTTGGAAAGGCTTTCACTTTTAGTTAGTGGGATTAGGGAAGACTTTTTGGAAACAAGTGACATTTAAATTCAGTCTTGAAGGTTAGGTGAGATTTTAACAGAAGATGTAGGTGGTTGCAAAAGGAGGAGGGCACCCTGAGGAACATGGTGAGCAAAGGTATAAGAAGGGAAAAGCACAAGATATATGCCAGAGAAGGCAAACTGTCTAGTTTTGCGGCTGCACCCAGAATGTGAGGGATAACTGTATGAGGTAAGGGTAGAGAGGCAGGTTGAAACCAAATTCTGGAGAGCCCCAAGATGGCGGACCAGGTTATTTAATAAATAGTGGGGAGCCATTGAAGGGTGTGGTAGAAAAGAATAATATGAGCAAAGCTTTGCACTAAGGAAAATTAATCAGGCATGAGAAAGATGAGTTAGTCAGCTTTAATTAGACAGTGGAAAGGGAACTAGTTTTCTGTGTTCATGTCTCTCCTTTGATAAACATGGTGGCTGTGAGATCATATGCAAGTCATTAACCTCTCAGTGCTCCAGACAACTGACTATGAATTACAAAGTAGGTGCTAATCTATATTGGGAAAGGGGTTTCCTCCCTCTGGGACCGAGGAAATCATAAGTTCAGTCTGAAAAAAAAAAAAAAAAATATATATATATATATATATATATATATATATATATATATATATCAGGCAATGGAGCATTGGATGGCTGAGAAAGAGTTAAGAGGTGGAAAGACAGCTCAGGAAATTATTGCAATGTATATTAACAAATCTATATATTCTATGGTTTACAAAACCCCAATTCTCTGTGGTTTTTATAAATAACTGATTCGGTTTTGCCACCGAAGAACCAGTTACTGATGCCCAACCTTGGCATTGCTGCTGCTCACAGCCCCACAGCCTGTTGAAAACCCACATCTAATCAGACAACCTTTCACTCAAGTCTCATCAGTATCAGTTTTAACAAGGTGTCCTGGGGGGAAAGTCTACTCTCCACGAAACAGTAAATTGGTTTTCTTTTACAGGTAAACCTGCAAGTTCTGTCAGCTCTTAGGCTTTGATCAGAAATAGGAGTTTTGATTTTGCTTTTCCTCCAGAGAGATGATCTTCCTGCTTTTTACACAGAGGTTCAGGCAGAGGCTCAGAAAGAACCTGAATTTCCCACAATGAAGTATATGAAGCAGGATAACTTAGTCATGGGGTGTGAATTTGGATAGTTCTGGTCAAGTGCTCTCAACAATTTTTGCTCATAATACCCAAGATCACTGGGAAAATGGTCTCCTCAAATATGGAATTTGTAGCACAGTCAACAATCTGAGCCCAAATTCTACAGGCAAAAGCACTTCTTTTCATCACGTTTTCATATCCATTCATTTGATCTCTCTATAAATTCTATGAAATAAGTAGAAGAGCATCACTCATATTTTCAGATGAAGAAACTAAGACACTGATGTTCAAAGACTTGCCCAGAGTTTACTAGATATTAGAGACAAAAGAGAATACAAACTTGTAGTCAAATGTATTTTTCCATACAATGTATGCATATCGGATGGCTGCCCCGTTTTACTTAATCTTTCTACCTCCCCAAGTTCCCACTCAAGTCTTACTCCCTGTCTCACCAGGTGGTAAAGGTGACTCTGGTCTTTAAAAGGCAACGTCACAGGAGTGCAAGCTCTGACTGGTCCTATCAAGATAAAAAAAGTCATTAAATATGGTCCTGGTGATAGACCCTCTGCTTGTTGTTTTAGGATCTGCAGATGAGGAAACTGAGGCAAGGGAATTTAAATCACTTGTCCAGAGTCCCAATCAAGTCAGTGTCTGCATTGGGATATGAACCTGAGTATTTCTGATGCCGAGTCCAGTGCCCAGTCGACCATGCCATTAAATACTCCTAGATATTAATATTTTCTTTCTCTCATCAAATTATATTGTACTTATTTGTTTAAATATTGTATTCTCACACCACTCCCCAAGTAGAAAGTAAGTGCCTTGAGGGCAAAAGTTTTTCATTTTCTCATTGTCTCTCTAGCTTCTAACACCTGCCTTACACATAACAGAAACAATATTTTTATTGAAGTGAATTGAAGTATCCACTGATAGAAGGCAACAGACAATAAATTTAAGGGATGGACTAGATAGAGGATCTTAAAAGTCCATTCCAAATTGAACATTTTCTGATTCTATAACCATGAACTATGTTGTGTGGAATAGGGAGTGAAGTATTTGGAAAGGCTTCATGCTGGATATGGGTATTGAGTTCAATTCCTTTTGTGTGTGTGTGTGTGTGTGTGTGTGTGTGTGTGTGTGTGTGTGTGTGTGTGTAGGAATTACTCTTCATTTCCCTAAAGCCTTGAGTTGATGGCATGGAAGACAGGAATGGCAACAAAAGCAAAGGCTCTGAATGGATGTGCATTTGGTGAGGTAGTGAAAGAAGATCACTGTTGGCTCTGTGCCCCACCCAGCACACCACAGAAGGGCTGGGTTGTTGTGGTTGTTGTTGCTTGTCCTTCATTCTAGAAGAGGACCATGATATCAGGGAGGTGATACCATGATATACGAGTGAATTGGATTTAAGTGAGGCAAGGCTGTGCAAAGCCACCAGCCTCACTGTCTCCTCTGGAGATGTCTGGGTCCAGTGCACTGGTGAAGATCAGGATGGCTGGAGATGGCCCAGGATGCAGAGGTGTCTCCACCTTGGCTTTATTGTTATTGTTGTTTTGCTTTTTGGAGGGAGGAAGGCTGGGCAATAGGGGTTAAGTGAATTGCCCGAGGTCCCATGGTAGTAAGTGTTAAGTGTCTGAGGTCGGATTTGAACTCAGGTCTTTAATAGGTCTCAGTTTCACTGAAGTAACACCCATTCAGTGATTAAGACTAGGCAAGAAGTGAGGCCAAAATTACTTAGTAAAAAAAAAGAAAAAGAAAAAAATCAGGGTTTCTGAGCAAAATAGAAACAATTCCTATTTACATTCATTCTGAGCCAGCCCCAAAACTGACGAAGTGGGGCTTGGCCTGAGACCTATTTTTGGCCAAACAATGAGAGCCAGAGTGATTTAGGTTTTTAAGGCAGAGGTGCTTAGAGATCTAACATATGACTTTCATATGTACTACTGGATTAAACTCTGCTAATTGGATTGCACTAGACTAGATGATCTAGGGTTGTTACAACCCTAGAATTCTGTAATTCTTTGATTAGGAAAAAAGAAGACTGCAGCTGAAAAGCTATTGCTGTGATACAGAAAGAAGATTGAAGAGGGCCTAGACCAATTAGCAGATGTGGAAACAGTGAAACAGACTGTTGATGGAGCGATTTCAAAGGAAAACTTGATGGGATTCTGTAACTAGCTGAATATAGGGAATGAATGATAGGGTTGTGCCAAAGATGATTTCAAAGTTTTTACAGTTAAATTATAAAAAATGATAGTGCTCCTGAAAGAGTTCAGGGATTTGAGAGAGGAAACTAAACCCAAAGGGTAAGAGCGATGGTGAAGTCGATGTCATTTGGAGATATCTAAGTAGAGACCCAGGAACAGAGCTTATATGAAAGGGCACATAAGGGGATATAAGATTTGATAGTGGAAAACATTCATTAATGGATGAGTCCTCTGAGGGGAAGAAGGTGCAAGGGAAAAAAGGGGACTAAATACTGAGCCTTAACAAAAGCACACAAGATCAGGGTAGGAGGAAGAAGAGGAAACGCCAAAGGAAACAAGAAGCAAGAAGGAGAAGTTTGAGAAGTAAAAGGAAAAAGGCATAAATGTAGAGTCACGGAAGTCAAGAAAGAGCTTCATGAAGCATGGTGAACAACAGAGAAGTCGAGGGAAAAGAGGTCTGAACAAAAGCCATCTGATTTAGTGATTTAAAAAATCACTCAGGCATGACATTTAAGAGAGGAGTTTCAATAGGTTGGTGGGGATGGAAGCCAGACTGCAAAGGAAGGAGCTGGTGGAAGAGGAACATTAAGCAAGTAGGATGCTGTAGGAGAACAAGGAGATCATGAAGGAATCGGAAGAAAAGAGGATCAAGGGCACAAATTAGATTTAAATAGAAGGGACAGTATCTCCTCTAAGATGAAAGGGAAGGATGGAAGGATAGAGAAAAACTGAAATGGGGGCAAAAGTAGGTACAGAAGAAGTGCATGCCATGTAGCTCTGATCCCAATGAAAGAAAAGAGGGCATCAACTGAGAGTAATGCCAAGGACACAGATAGAATCTATGCTTGAGAAATTGTCAGGAACAGTCATTGTGGAGATTGCACTAACAAATTAGCTACCATCTATCTCTCTGGGAGGCAGTGGGGTTAAGTGACTTGCCCAGGGTCACACAGCTAGTAAATGTCTAAGGTCACATTTGAACACCCCATCTTCCTGACTTCCAGAGTTAGCATTTTATCCACCAAACCATCTAGCTGCTCATAAATTTACAGAATAGAAAAGGACTGCTAGGCAATTGGCATGGGTCCCTTTGAAGTGACTCAAAGCATGTAGTAGGGGAAATTCTGAACAGTTTTGCAGTATAGGGGAAGAAGACAAAAACAGATGGTAACAATCAACAACTAGAGAATGGTATGGAAACCAATAGTGAAGGAAGGAAGGAAGGAAGGAAGGAAGGAAGGAAGGAAGGAAGGAAAGAAAGAAAGAAAGAAAGAAAGAAAGAAAGAAAAAGAAGGAAAGAAAGAAAGAAAGAAAGAAAGAAAGAAAGAAAGAAAGAAAGAAAGAAAGAAAGAAAGAAAGAAAGAAGAAAAAAGAAACCATGCTATTTAGGAGAAAAAATTTAAATGGTTGGAATATTTTTTAGAATTAACATATAATTTTGCACCTTTCATACTAATATTTATCAAATAGAGGTTAATGTAATCCCCTTTTTCTGCTTGAAAAAGATCTTTTCTTTCTTAAGCACTTTCTTTTTCTTTTAAGAGTAAAAACCTTCCCAGGCAACTGCATAGCTCTATCACTTCACCAGATTTCTGAGACCTTTCAGCCTTTGTAAATGGTAAAGTGCTACACAAATGTGAGTTAGTGTTATTTCTTGGGCAAGCCAGCAGCTAAAACTAGTCCATCAAGTGAGACTCAACTGCCTGCATGTGAACTAATCAAAAGGGAGCTGTTGGTTTGCCCTTTCTAAGGCTCCCTCTTCTCTGAGAGTTCCTGCCAGGCTTAGGCTGCTTTTATCAAACTCTCAGCTCTTGTTTCCTCCAGAAAGAGGAAAATTACTTAGCACCAGGATGCCACTATGTATTCTGTTTGAAACTCCATGGTTGCTCCTTTTTGTGCAATCAAAATAAGTTTTCAGCTGCTTTTCTAGCTTGCTTCAAGCCTTCCCTCCTCCCTTCTGATCAATACTTTCTCTGTGTCTAATGTGAACTGAAATTTGGATTTAATTATTCCCTTAGCAACCAGTACTTTTACAGCCTCCTTTCTGATACATAGTGCTTTGGAGTTACATAATTTCAGTTTGTAGCAGAAACTCTTTTCTCAAAGGGCCAGTTTCCAGAACAAGCTTTTAAAAAAACAACATTTAAACAGAATTTAACAAGGCTTTTTTGGGTGGATTTCTTTTTTTAAAAAGTGATAAAGTGGTTTCACCACAGGGAGACAAAGCCCTTATGTGAAACTTCAGTGAACAGAACAAGATGGAATCTAATTAAGTGCCAAAATCTGTGGTACAGATAATGGGTGTTATGGGAGGTCAGAAAAGAGTGAAATGAGTCTGAGAAGTTTCAGGAGGGCAGTAGTTCCTTAAAGAAAAGATGGAAATTATATAGGTGCAAAGGAATGGGAAAGGCATTCTTGGAAGGAGAAACAGTATGAACAAAAACAAGGAAAGAAGGAAAAAGGAATGAATATAATATGTTCAGTGGACTGACTCCGTAAGGCAGAGGGGATACGTTGCCTCGTAGTAAGAAACTAATTTGAATAGGTCATATCAGGAAGAGTCTTGAGAGTCAGGTAGAAGAGTTTTGACTTGATATTTCATTTAACCTTTCCTGAACATAACAGCAAAAAGAACCACTAGAGGTTACTGAGCAGAACAAGGATATGACAGCAACCGTTTTAGGAGAACTAGTCTGAGGGCTGTGAGGGAGCAGTTGGGAGCAGAGCAGAAAGTGTGCTAAGGAGAAATCCAGATCTGAAGGAGCTATACAGAGGAGATAAGGAATGGGAGTGGAAAGAAAGGGAGCGATCTGCTCTCTGTTCCAAAAGAGGGATATGGAGGATTTGGGGACTGATTTAGTCAAATGATGATGAAGACAAGATTTCCAAGCAAAGATTTTAACTTCAGGGATTGAGGAGCAATTGCAATCGACAGAAATGAGAAATTCAAAATGGAAAGTTCATTTGTGGAGATGATAAGTTTGGATCTGAACATCCAAATATAAATAAAACATTAAAATTTAGATTCTTTGATCTTCAGCTTATTATTGCAAAGGACCTTAGTAGTCAGCTAGTACAATCATCTCATTTCACATGAAGCAGACTGAAAGGAAACCAGAGAGGTGAAATCACTTGTCCAAGGTCACACCAGTGAAGCCTAGATTCTAACCCAGGTTCTCTGACTACTAATCTATTGCTCTTTCCACAATACCATACTACCTCCCCAATATCTCAGAGGTTCTAAGCTGTAGAAAAGATGGAACTGGAACACACAGTGACAGAGGGTCAGGATTGTGGAGGGGGGAAATGCTGAACTAGGGATCAGAAGATCTGGGTTCTGGTGCCACCTCTGCCACTAAGTTGCTAAGTGACCTTAGTGAAGTCACTTCAGTACTTGAAGCCTCAGTTTAAGCAAATGTAAAACAAGGAAGCTCCCAACTGCTCCCTCACAGCCCTCAGACTAGTTCTCCTGTATGTACAGGATCTGTAATTTATGACTGAAGTCTTCACATTATCCTTTATTCATTTGCCTTCTTTCTTTCACTACTTTACGAAATGTGGCCCCAGGCTTATTTGGACATGCCTCAGAAGCCTGGGTTATAGAAGACCCTTAGGAGGGGCTGATCACTTACACGAGGTTCTATGAGACCTCAGAATTGAAAGAAATTCAATGTAAAATGTTGCCTAATATATTGCAATAAAAAATATTGTAAAAAAATTAAAAATGCAAAATAACAAGAATACCTATACCACTGCCCCTCCCAATCAAGACACATGCAGCCAACACGAGAAGCAAGGAACTTCTGTTTGCTGGATAACTGGAATTGAATTACCAGCACAAAGAATTAATAATCAGTCAGTAGAGCATTGTTGGAAACATCGTCAGTGTGATGAATTTGTACGTTAATGGCAAGTTTTCTTAGTTTGTTGGAATTTATCCCTGAACTCTTCACAAAGCACTGCCATTTTTTATCTTGTCACATGCTGTATTTATTTTCTCTCTTTGTGCCCCCAGAGCCTAGTACAGGTGTAGTCACTTGGCAAATGTGGGTTAAAATGAATGAGACTTTACAGCTGAGTCTATACGAACAACTGCTCCCTAAAATCCAAAAAAAAAAAAAATGTGTTTCGCAAAGTACCTCTTTAGCCATACCAAATGCATTTTGTTATAGAGTCAATATTTTTCCATTGATCATTTGTTTGTTTCTCTCTAATAGGTCAAGTAACCATGCCTCAGACAGACAAGCAAATATGCATCCCTCCGGAGCTTCCAGAATTGCTGAAGCAGTTTACCAAAGCTGCCATCCGGACCCAGCCTACGGATCTAATCCAATGGGCTGCCGAGTAGGTTTCTTTTCTCCAAGAGACCCCATCCTATCACTGGAATTCGGGAGCTAGGCACCATTCATTACCACAGTCTTTGTGGCTTTTGTTTGTGCTCCTTTAAAAATGACAGAAAGCAGTATCAAGCTGGGTAGTAGGGCAGGGTGCCCTCTGAAGTCAGCCGGACATATCTTCCAGATGCCAGGCTATGAGGCAGTGTCCACCACTGGTGGTTCATTTTCCCTCAGTGAGGTTCAAGCTGTAATGTTCTGTTGGCTCTTGAAGGGGGGGAGGGAGAAGTAATACATAGACGGGAATGCCTCTTTAGCTTTACAGCAGTCAGTGTTGAGATCTCTCACTTACAAGGCTTTCCTTTTCACCATGAGCTCGTTCTACCTCTCTATCCAGCAGCAATATCTAGCAGCTATACACCAGGAGAGAATAGTTGGGAAGACTGTATTCATCACTCTGAATGTCAGTGGCAAACAAGAAAATTGATTGTGGGAGAAGCAAAGAGGAGTTCTGAATATTCCTCTTACCCCGGGTAGCTGCTTTCCACATCAGCTGCAATTCCTATTATAAACAAGAAGGCACTTTTTGATAGGGGTGGGAGAAGAGGAAATTTTGTTTGTTTTGCTTTGGAGTTTTTTTTATTGTTGTTGGTTTTGATATATTTTTCTCATGATTTGACCCCTATCATATGCCCATATAACATGTCTCCTAGTCTAGGCCAAGACAGCAAAACTGATTAAATTATACCAAGATGAGACCATACCAGGGACAGCGTACTTGTAAGGCTGTACTGAAATAGTACTGAAAGAGCACTGAATGGGAGCAGAGGAGCTCCCAGGTTCTAAGGTTCAGAGCCTTAGGACATTCCCCTCATCTCTCTCGGTCTCAATTGTTCATCTTAAAATAAGGAGATTGGGTTATAAATGATCTCTCATTGCACGATGCCATGAAAACATACTTATTCCCTACAAGGAGAGACACCTCAAATAATTTGTCAGACAAAATGGCTGTTGTGGAAAGAGCTTCACAAAGAAATCAAATCCACTATGAAATAAGTACTTCTCAGGCTCAGATGTGAAGCTGAGTCTGGTAGTGAGTGTTTTGAGTGTATTGGGAGAATTTTGTTTCCTGGAATATTTTGGCTGGTTTTGATGCCTACTGAAGATGTTTTTGTTTAATTTCATTGTTGGGAGAGAGGTATGAGAGAATATTATGTATAGAAGGAAAGATCCAGAGATTGTAGATGTATATTTGTAAGAGACGCGGAGGGGCTGACAGGTGCTGTGGGGATTGGCTAATTTGTGAGCAGTGGGTAAACTAGGTAAAGAAGTATAAATATGCTTAGAGACTGGGGGTGAGGGCAGGGGAGAGAGACAGGCTAGGGGAACAATGGGGTTGTAAAGGTGCCTTTGAGAAGGTGTAGGCTTGAACCTAGGCCTTGCAGAATCTTTGGACTGCTGCCCTCAAAGTGCTCCAAGGAAGCTTAATGTTTCTAGCTTGGCACCAGGCTTTTACAAATAAGAAATTAGCCAGTAATATTTACTCAAGAGGCTTCATCTGTCAATAAAAAACTGCTGTTTAGTTTTCCCAACCTAAACTGAAATATTACATTGAGGCCAGAACTTTTAGCTCCAGGAAACAAATTTTGGCTGGCATAATCAGATAATATGTGTTACGTACTGTGTAGTAGCTTTAAATCCTATTTTATTCTGCCTTCGATGCTAGTCTATAATAAAATAAATGGCATTCTTCCAACTGTCCCTGACATTTACAACAGAAACTGTTCCTCCGTTGTAGTTGGTTTGACTTGGTACTGTGTCGTATACTTTAGCTCCTTGAGATTTCCCTCAAAATCAACGTGCCGTTTAAATATGACAAAAGAGAATGACACTTTATTAATACACAAAAAATGAAAAATGCTTTAAAAGCAATTCATTTTTACTCTTAGACCTGGAATACTTTAGAAAACACAGAAACACAAAATAACTGCAAAAACATTCATATTTAATTTATTGCAAGCAAGCACTTCCCAGGGTACATATGCACATCCATACACAGGTGTAAAGAAAGGGGACTCTTCTAAATGGACTAGTGCCCCTAGATGCCCTCAGGGTATGTTCTAGTCCTATATCCAGCTCAGTTTCAATACTGGCAGAGTGTCTTCAATTGAGGATTTTATTCCTTTCTTGTTCGATCCTCAAGAGGGTGGGGATGAGTAGTTTTTCCTTCTCTCTTTAGTATTACTTATCACAGAGAGGCAAAGAAGGTCCAAAAAAAAGTAAAATCAGAAGAGCAGTAGTTTTGGATCTTTGCTTAACCAGTAAGGAAATTTTCTGGCAGGGAAAAGTCCCTTGCAAGTAACAAAAATAAGTCCTAAGGAAAGTTTCTGGGGCTGGCTGAAATCACATCCACAGGCACCACTGAATTCTAAGCAAACATTGGCTTGGTCTTTCTGTCCAGTGAGTCAGCCTGTCTTTCTATTCATTAAACGAAGGGAAGAAGAAGAAAAAAACCCTCTCCTCCCTTCCCCTCAACAGGTTCCCACAGTAACTGCCAGTCACGAAAGTAAAGAATGCTTGTCTTCTTCCCACTTTAGCTATTTTGGCGCTATGTCGCGTGGAGAGATTCCTCCAGTGAGAGAGCGATCTGAGCGCATCCCACTGTCTAACTGGGCTGAACTCACACCTGAACTGCTGAAGATCCTGCATTCTCGGGTAAGAGGCAGTATTGAAAAGTTGTGTGGGTCCAAACGGCCAGACCAATTAATCACAATTCTAAAGTACATGACCATGAGCTATGACTACATCTTGCTTTGAGAAATGGGAATGTTAAAACCAGAAATAATGGCACACCAGTGCTATGGTTCTGCTCCAAGAAATTGTGCTCATAAACAAAGTGAGAGCGAGCTGGGCATTTTTCCACAATATAAGTCACCGACTTAGGTTGCCCAGGAGGTGATCCAACTAAAGTTCCCTTCCTCCACATGCTCTCCTCTCCCTACCTCCCACTCCTGCAAAAAAAAAGGAAAGAAAAGGTATATAAAATGTATTCATATTACTCCCTAGGCCTCTTAACACACACATTATAAAGATATACTTCTGAGGAAATCTAGGAAGCAAATTGGTGGAGCATGGCAAAAATCGATCAAGTGAAGACAATGAGAGCAAAAACCAAAGAAATGCTGTCATAAGAATATTCTACAAACCACCTGGGCAGAAAAAAGAACTAAATGAGTCTGGGAAACAGATCACAAGCCTGGTACAGAGAAGTGATATAGTAGTTGGGAGGTGGGGGTTTTTCAATTATCTAGACATGAACTGAGGCCCTGTCTGCCCCAAAGCAAAGCAACTAATAATTTCTTGACTTTCCATAATAATCATTTCATTGCTCAAAAGTAGGAGGAACAAATGCTCCTTTACAAAAGTAGAGGAACAAATGAGGGAAAATCACATTCCAGATCCTACTCATGCCAAGGAACAACTGATGGGGAAAGTAATAGTTCCATCTTAAAATGTTCTTGATAGAGAAGAAAACTAGGTATCGTCTGACAGGAATCCTATTTTAAAGAGAAATTTCAAAAAGTTCAGAGAAAGGATGGGCAGTGTCTTGTGGACTAAAACCCTAAAGGGGAAGGCAGCTCAGGAAAATGGAAGACATTTAATACATAAAAAGTGAAAAATGCTTTAAAAGCAATTCATTTTTACTCCTAGACCTGGAATACTTTAGACAACATAGAAACACGAAATAACTGCAAAAACATTCATATTTAATTTATTGCAAGCAAGCACTTCCCAGGGTAGTTTCCCTGGACAGCTCAGGAAAAGTTCCTAAGAATGAGATTCTGTGAAGAGAAAGAAAAACAATTCTGTGGAGGAAAAGGGAGAGTTTTCTAAAGGATCTGATGAGTGCACAGAGAATTCGCCAACGGCAACCAACTTAGATTTCCAAAAGGCAAACAAAGAAGATGGAAATGAGGTAGGCAACAGAACCTCACAAAAACATGGCACAGTACAGCAAGAATGAGGTCATTAATTAAGAGCACTATTGTTCAAAATGAGCTGAGGCTAATAGGGAAATAGTGAAGACAACAAGAAGGAGCACTTAAAAAAAACTATATATAGGGAAAAGGGAGGGAAAGAGACTGCACTCCTGCTGAGGGTGGGCAGGAATGTCAGCTTTGGGATGCCAGGGCCTATTTACTTTATGTCTTTTCTGTCCCCAGTGCCTTGAATATATATACCCATAATGTTTGTTGAATTGAATAATAGATGACAGAGATTATTCTACTCTTATTTTTCCTTGTTTTCTCTAGAGAAAAGGGAAATTATTCTTAGACTTGAATTAGGAGAGTTAAGTGGCTAATAATATGGAGTAGATACCAAGAGAGTACATAGGGAAATAGTAAAAGAGCCCATCTCTCATTTAAAGAGTCTAGATCACCAGGCCCAGATGAACTACATCTCAGGGGACTTAAAGAACTGGTATATCTTATCGGAAGTCACTGTTGGAGGCTTATGTACCATCATGGAGAAAGGGACTGGGGTCACAGAAACAGAGCAGGGCGAGTGCTTTCCTTCTTTCCAAAAAAAGGGAAGACAGGGGTCTGTAAACACAGTGAACTTGACTATGATTTCTAGCAAAATTCTAGATGTAATAGATAATAGATAAGGAGATAAGAGTGAACACCTTGAAAAGGAAGCAGTGATCACAAAGCCCTCCCTTGAGATTATTTGAGAGTAACTGGACATGCTCCATAAATATTGCCAAAAGTTTTGACAAATTCTTATATTCTTCTTGACAAAATGGTTAGATGACAACCAGTCAACTGTACAATTAGGAGGATTCAGAACCAATTACGCTTCCAGATCAAAAACTATATACATCTGATATCAGTTCAGAAGACAGTCTCTAGTTGAGTACCCCAGAGATCTGGCCTTGTTCAGCCTTGTGTGATGTTGGGCTTTTTAATCTATGCCTTCCATAAAGCCATAGAGTATATCCTTGTCAAGTCTGCAACTGATACGAAACTAGAAGGAATGGCTAACAAAGATCTGAAAAGATCTCAATAGACTGGAATTATGGGGTTAAATCTAAAATGATGAGTTTTAATGGGGATAAAGTCTTACACTCAAGTTCAGAAAATCTACTTTATAAGTAAAAGATGTGGGAGGCCATGGATAGACAGCAGTCCTTACAAAAAGAGATCTGGGGATTTTAATAGATTGCCAACTCAGTACGCATCCACAAAGTGATAGGGTAGCCAAGAAATGTTCATGTGATCTCAGGCTGCATTAAGAGAGGTGATGTTTGTTTCTAAGGCCTGAAAGGTGATGATCCTGTTTTACTTTGTCCTGGGCAGCCTTCATCTGGAGTAGTATGTTGAGTTCTGGATACGACATCTTAGAAAAGACACTGATAAAGACATTTGGATATTAAATGTGCATAGGATGAAGTAAAGTTAAAAGGCATTTTTAAGAGCTAGCCACGTGCCAGACATTGTGTTAAGCCCTTAACAATATAAAGAAAAGCAAAAATAGTCCCTGCCCTCAAGGAGCTTACAATCTAACAGCAGAGAAAATATGCAGGCATCTATGTACAAACAAGATATGTACAGGATCAGTTGGAGATAATCTCAGAGGGAAGGCACCATCCTTAAGGGAAACCAGGTAAAGATTCTTGCAGAAGGTAGGATTTTAACTGAGATTTCAAGGAAGTCAGGGCTGGGAGCTGAAAATGAGGAGGAGAAAAATTCTAGGACTGAGAGATACTCAGTGAAAATGCCCAGAGTGATGAGATGAAGAAGTGTTTTATTGGGAGGAAAAGGAAAGAAGACTGGTATCACTGGATAAAAAAGTATATTAAAGGGGATGAGGTGAAAAAGAATAAAAGTTAGAGAAGCCTAGGTTATGAACAGCTTGAAAAGCCTAACAGGATTTGATATTTGATCCTGGAAATAGCTGGGGTTTGGGAAGATCACTCTGAGAGTTAAGGAGATGAACAGAAGTAGGGAGAACTCAAGGATGACATGACGAGGAGACTGCTGGTACCCTGAAGAGTGACTGAAGTTCAGAAGAGAGGGTTAGGGCTAGAAGATGAACAGATCCAAGAATACTGACGAAAACTGAATTCATGGAAGCTGATGAAATCACCCAAAAAAACAGCATAAAAGGAAACGAGAAACGGGGGCGGGGGGGCCTAGGACAGCATGACCTACATGAAGATCTAGCCAAGGAAACTGAGAAGAGGTGAGACAAGTAGGAAAAGAACCAGGAGAGAATGGTGCCATGAAAACCTAGGCAGATGAGAGTACCAAAGAGGAGCAATTGACAGTGTCAGAATCTACAGAGGACTGAGAAAAAGCTATTAGATTTGGCATCTGTAGAAAGCAGCTCCTGTGAAATGAGGAGGTGCGAAGCCAGACTACAGAGAGCTGAGAAGAGAGTGATTAGAAAAGAAGTGTAGGCACCTCTCAAGGAGTTTACCCACAACAGAGTTGGAGAACAATAGTGCTGGACGGATCAAGTGAAAGATTTTTTGAGGGTAGGGGAGATATAGGTATCTTGTATCTTGTACAACATAGGCATGTTGTAGGCATCAACAAAACAGTATTCAGGGAGAGATTGATGATTAATGACAGGGATGGGGATGATCAACTGGAGAAGATGGGATGAAATGAAACCACTTGTTTTGTGGTTTCATTGTACTCTAGATATCAGGAAGTTAAATTGCTTCACCGAGGAGTCAAGATAGGGAGGAAAGGAGAGTATAACCAGGGCAGCGCAATGGCTTCAGAAGTACATGTACTTCAAGGTGTTCATTTACAACTCTTTATCTATTATCTATTACATCTAGAATTTTGCTAGAAATCATAGTCAAGTTCACTGTGTTTGCAGACCCATCTTCCCTTTTTTTGGAAAGAAGGAAAGCACTCGCCCTGCTCTGGTTCCGTGACCCGAGTCCCTTTCTCCATGATGGTTCACAAGCCTCCAACAGTGACTTCCAATAAGATATACCAGTTCTTTATGTCCCCTGAGATGTAGTTCATCTGGGCCTGGTGAAACAAGTGGTTTCATTTCATGAAACTTGTACGTGGTAGAGGGGTTTGCCTTGCCAAGGAGAAGGACCGTATCTCTGTATAAGAGGGTAAAAGAAGAGATGGTGGAGGAAGGCATATGAGTGATGGGAGGTAAGGAGGAAATAAATCTTAAATCTTGGTATACAACCCAAGATTTTTCCATGAAATATGAAGCAGGGTTCTCAGCTAAGAGGGTGTAAGGAGGAGGAAGAATGAGAGATTTGAGGAAGGACGAGAAGGTTTGGAAAAGCCATCATGGTGAGAGGACATAGGAGATAATTAGGGAAGCATAAAAGGATTGTCTTGCCACAGTGAGAGCCCAATTGAGATTATTTAACATACAATTTGTAGTGGACCCAGGTTGCTTAGTTTCAGAGTTTTCTCTAGTCTTCGTTTATTTGCGGGTTTTTTCAACAGCAGATGAATCTACTGCAAAAGCAGCTGATGTAGGAAATCCAAGACTGAGGCTTGGCAAGGCAAAATCAACACAGGGTAAGGGGGCAAGGGACTCAAGAGAAGAGGACAGTATAGAGTTAAATTGCTTTACCAAGGAGTCATGATAGGGAAGGAAGGAGAGTATAACCAGGGCAGCGCAATGGCTTCAGAAAAAACTGAGAATTGGAGGGGTTAGAGACGGCAAGGACAGAGAACAGGGTTAGGAGTCCTGAGGCAGAAGGAAAGATGAAATTTTAAAAAGATTAAGATCAGATAAAAGAATTTTAGAGTTCATAAACACGGAAGTGGAACACTTGGGGGTGATGCTGAGATCTTAGGTGATGGGCCCTAAGCTCATGCCGTTTGAGGACTATTTGTAAAAACTAGAGATATTTAGCCTAGACAAGACAAGACAGGAAAGGATATGACAACTACCTTTTCAAGTATGGGTAGGGCTATCATTTGAGTAGTTACTATTTGTCTTATTCAGCTAGGCCCCAGGGAGCAGCACTGGGAACAACACAAAGCTGCAAAGAGGCAAATTTAGGCTTGCTTTCGGAAATACTTTCTAACGGAGCATTCCAAAAGTATATTGGGTCACCCTTGGGAAGTAGTAGGTACTTTCTCACTAGAGACAGACACTTAAGCTAAAGCTGGAAGATAACTTGTCAACTATATTATAAAGGGACTTCCTATTCAGATACATAATGGGCCTACATGGCTTCTGAGAACTCTTCCAGTCCCAACTATTCAGTGTTTCACAGCATGCGTGTGCGCATGTGCGCATACACAAACACACACACACACCACACACATGCGCTTGTTAGCCATGCTTAGCCATGCTGTATTAAGACATAACTTGAGAACTGGTACACCAAGGTATTGGTGTACTCCTGACCACCTTCACTCTGTGATCCACAGAGATTTCTTAGAAAATAAGCTCTTATGAGGAAACAGAACATAGCAAATCAGGGAACTAGGCGCTGACCCTAGCTGTACCACTAACCATAGCTAAGTGACCTTGGACAAGTCATTTTGCTTCTTGCTTTCCTATGATTTGCTTTCCCAGTACTCAGGACTGACTGATCTCCCTCAAACGGATGTTGTTTAGGATGAAATGACTGGCAAATGTGAAAGCGCTCTGGGAAGCAAAAAGAGATACAAAAAGGTTGCCCCCTCAAATCCTTCTGGTCAGTGATTTAGAAATAAACCCATCAACTGCGGAGTTTTGGTCACAAGACTGTATTGGAGTAGAAGGAGTTTGATTTCTATAATTCTTGTTGGAGTAACTGTAATACAGTAGATAAAGCACTGAGCTTGGAGTCAGGAAGACCTGAGTTCAAATCGAGCCTCAGACATTTCTTAGCTGTGTGACCCTGGTAATTTGGAACTGCAAATTTAAAGACAAAAGAATGTTAAAAATAAATAAATAGAAATGTCATTTTAAAAAGGTAAAATGTTGCATGTGTTCCATTTAAGAAGTAAGATATTTAAGAAAAGTTCCCTCAAAATAATCAAAACTTGTAAAAAGTGTTGGTGTTTAAAGGTATCAAGCTTTAGTTATGTAGAAAATTCAAATAGAATGTTCTGTTCATCATTCATATCAGGTAAGTAAAGTCGTAATGTATGACAATTTAGGTCCTTTTGGCTTAGTATGTTACGGTAACTTACTTTGAGAATACAGTTTAATTTTATATGGTGTGACAGTTGTCTAAAAGCACTACCTTCTCACAAACTACAACAAAGCTTCAGCTCCCAAGGTGTTCACTGTCATATGTGATGCTCCTCTCCTGAGTCCTTAACAGCCTTGCAGACACCCACTAACTCAGGAAATATCAAAAAGTCTAATTCACTGACCTAAAGGTTAAAAAGGCTCCTTTAAACCTGTGTTGGTAAAGCAACCCAGGTGAGAAAACATTGCTACCCTGTCCTTTCATGCTACACAAGGGTACATACTCAGAAGCAATTCAGTAAAAAGATACCCCAGTATTCTCCAAGGGCTGCTGGAATCCATGAAGTGTTATTTTAACAGATTCCTAAGGAGCTTCCAGTTTGTTGTGGCAGCAAGCACCCTAGCATACCCAGGATGGCTGCTAGCACACAGGTTCTTTGATCTGTTTTTCTAAAGGAAAGCAACTCAAAAATACATATATTTAATCAAACATATTATATCATTCACTTAGTTTAGGGGGAAAAATCAGCGCCCTGAACTTCAGAAAATATGAACAGAGATTACAAGCAGACAAAAAATATGCAGAGAAAATAACAATTCAACAGACCAAAAGACAGGGCTTCTAGCTGTCTGACCATTACATACATATATAGTTAGTTACCAGAGAGAGAAGCACCAACATCTGGGTTCTCAAAGCTGGGGGGCTCAATGACTGCCCAGTCTCATCTGACCAAATCACACAACTCTTCCTGTAAGTGAGCCTCAAAGCAAAACCTTACTCTATGATACACACACATACACACGTATGTGTATATGCATATGTGTATGTGTGTAACCTTCTTCATGGCCAGGGGACTTCACAACCTTCGTGACCCACTGGCTAATTACAAAGTAACAAAAGGTGTGGGCTTCCTGAAAAACCAGCCTTCCCTAAGCCAGCTTTTCTTGTTGGGCGCCAAGCGAGGCTCCTTAAGGGGCAGGGAAGATCTTCAAATTCCTTACTGTTACAGTTTTCTTTCAGGTCACTCACTATCTTAAGCATGTGAGCTCTGAAGTGTACTTGTACCATCCCTGGTGAATAAGCACCTGGATGGCAGATGACCACTAAGGGCTCTCCTATCTTCCCTTGGTGACCAAGATTTTACATCCTTTTAGGAAGTTCTTGTGGCTAAGCCTATGTCCCTTCTATCATCTGAGATGGAGAAAAGCTCCAAACCCTTTTGAAACAATGTCTAGACACCATTAGTAAGTCATCGCCCAGCTTCCTCTTCACTGGGCTAAAGCTAAAGTCTGGTAGGGGATTCCCATCCTTCTTTCCTGATGTAGAGGCTCAGGCTACCATCCCTAAATGCTCAAATGGACAAAGGCAGGAAGACAGCTGGGAACACAAGTTGATGGATCTTAAATTTGTCAGACTCCTTCATTCTCTGTGTTGTTCTTCTCCACAGGTGGCTGGAAGGCTGATCATACATGCTGATGAATTGGCCCAGATGTGGAAGGTGCTGAGTCTCCCAACAGATCTATTTAACAGTGTGATGAATGTGGGTCGCTTCACTGAAGAGATTGAATGGCTCAAGTTTTTAGCTCTGGCTTGCAGTTCTCTTGGTGTTGTAAGTTACCTTTAGCCTTTTATTTTTTCGGGGGGGGGGTGGAGGAAGGAGGAGAGATTCCTCTCTCTGGGTGATGCCAGGAAGGTGTCAGGAGGTGGGGAAGGGAGAGGAGAGGAAAGAAAGACAAAGGAGACTTAATATTCTGTGTATATACTATCAGTTCTCCGTCTTCCTGTCAGGGGTTGCTGCTGAAATGTGATTTATCCAGGTACTGTGACTTCTTTATCTAGCTTGTTTATGTGCTCAGCAATCAAGAAGGGGAGAGAGGACATACTGAAACTGGGCCATTGTGATGGAAATTTAAAGTGATCAACCAAGATTCAACATGTCCTTTAATGGAGGGAGGTGGTAATAAATTGTATTTTACACACACACACATACATTTTGTATTGATGAGCTATGAGAATTCTGTGTCTAGGAAAGCTTTGGTACAAGAAGTCTTTCCTCCATCCGTCATTGATCTAACAAACATTTATTGAGCATATACTATATGCAGGGCACTACACTAGACCTTGCACATTTCAAGGAATTGCTTGAATGATGAAAGTGAGGCTTAGTGTATGATGGTGGAAGGAATGGCTTAAAGAGATGTAGGAATGGAACAAGCAGGCAAAAACAAGAAAATAAATCAGCAAGAAAGGAACTGAGAAAAGCGGCTAGTGAGATTAAGGACATGACATAATCAGGGTTACCTCACATCATTCATTCAGATGGAATCACACCTGCTCTCATGCCCACAATTCTACACCCTCCCCTTCTTCTGCCCAGTCTGCCCTCCTACTAAGATTTCATCCACCTTCATATTTCCCCATACAGAAGAGCTTACGTCATTTCAGAAACCCAGGAACAGCACACATAAAGGGCAATGATGCCAATCCTTTGGACAATTCAACATTTTATCAGCTTCACTCTTATTCAGCCTGCTGGCCAGTTAGTCACTCAGTACTGCTAAAATTTCAGTTGTCCCTAGATGGTGGGAAGTGTTCATCTATACACCTGTTTTAACAAGCATGCCCCTACCCTTGGGTGTCTATTAGCCATATTTATAGAGGAGCCTAAGTAATCCTTTGGACATGTTCTCTTGTAGCATTTCCACCCCATTCCTGTCTCAATTGTAAAATTCTGAGACTATTCGTATATCAAAAGCTAGGTCTGTCTGAAAAACTAAATCTACAGAAGTCTCACCTCTGAACGAATCTCTTAAATTTTCTTTAAGAAAAATGTTTTATTCCGATATGACAAGCTTTCATTCAAACTGCTGGCAAATTCTTTCATTTTCTATTTGGTTTTTCCCCTCAATCTCACAACACGGCACAGCATCTCATAGGGTAGCATTTAAATTCAGAGCCTGTATTTACTCAGAATAAATCTAAAGAAACAATTGGCTTCTCGATGCTATCGCTAAATTACCACATAGTATGCCCCATAGAACTGATTGTGCCCTAGATTTCAGCATTATTTGTTAGCGCTTATCCCTGGAGAAGTAACCTTTCCCCTTCTGTTCTGTTATAGCTGACTCAACCATGAGCTTCCTGAGGATCCTTTACAGTACACAGGTTTAGCTGTATTACAAATGAAATAATATTTATGAAGCACCTAACGGTGCCTGGTTCATAGCAGGTACTTAATAAATACTTGTTCCTTCCCCAAGTATCTCTTCAGAGCATCTTCCTTTGAGCTAAGCTAAAAGAAAAAGGAGTAAAAATGCACTGTAATGGAAAGTCGAGAAGTTCATCCCTGCCCCTCCCCAGATCAGTAGAGGATGATCCCATAGATCAAGGATCTTAGCAATGTGAACGTTCAGTCTTATCAGGGCAGCCCCAACCCCAAGCTAGCCTTCTCATTCTGTGGTTCCTGCCCACATCCTTTCATAAAGTATCCAGAGAACAGCCCAAGGTGTTGGAAGCAATCTTCTAAGTCTTAAGATTTGCTCCCTGCCAGTAAACAATCTTCTCATCTCTCCCGCTGTAGGACTCACCCACCTTTTCTGGTCGCACGTTCCTTGGTGTGTTGCCTTTTATACCACTTCTTGCTCAAAAATCATTTATTGATAATGTGCTGCAGTCTACTTAAGCCAAACATGTGTCTTCATTTTTCTTTAGATCATTCCAACTTTAAAGACTTCTGAGATCACAATATTTATCTATTCAGCCTTGTAGCATCTTCAAAAGAATATCGGTGTTAAAAAAAAAAAGCTGATTTTCTGTGATGAGCCTGGGATCAATGAAAGCACTGTGATTTTTCTGATGCTATCTAGCCAATTCTTTCCTTCTCCTATTCAATTTTGAAACCAGTTCATTGCAATGCTTGTCCAAGCCTTAAGTACTAACAGACTATTTCATTGGGTTGCCTCTCCAACTGCTTGTGATTGAATCTTGGTAATACCTTTTACTTATATAACTGGTACACTAATAATTTAGTGACAGGCCCTAGGGTATGCTTTTAAAATATACAAAACATAATTACAATATAATTTAATTATAATATGTAATTATAAGCTTCATTTCTAGAATGGCGATAAAGAAGCATATTGTAGATTTTAAATAATTTTAAGATGGGATGAAACTATTTCAGGTATAAGGATTGTAATCCCTCTAGAAGAGAAGTTCCTAACCTGGGATCTGTGAAGTTAAAAAAAAAAACAAACTGATAACTTTATTTCAATATAATTGGTTTCCTCTGTGAGCCTGTGTTTTTTATCTTATTTATTTAAATAAATTATTCTGAGAAGACATCCACAGGCTTCACCAGTGAAAAGGATCCATAACACAAAACAAGATTTCCCATACCATTTACATACAAGTAAATACAAGTGATATCATTTGTCATCACCTTTCCTGTGTCTAAGCTGGCCTCAAGAATCTAACCAATTTTTTAATCTTCCTTTTAACAGACCATAGCCAAAACCCTCAAGATTGTATGTGAAGTTTTATCATCTGAACATGATGGCGGACCTCCCCGAATCCCTTTTAGTACTTTTCAGTTTCTTTACACTTATATTGCTGAAGTGGATGGGGAGATTTCAGCATCCCACGTCAGTCGAATGCTGAACTACATTGAACAGGAAGTGTAAGTACATTTTCATAAGCTGAATGGAAGGATAATGGAGCAACTGTAGCAGGACTTTGATTCATGACAGAACACAGTAAATTACAGTGTCGCTATAAAAATAGGGGGTATCATGGAGAACAAAGAAATAGAAAGAGTGGGCCGTGGCAAAGGGAAAACAGGAAGTGAGGGAACTAAAGGGCGTTAGAGGACTGGAAACAAGGCTAGCGGAATAATGATGAAATGAGAAAGTATTTAAATATATGTTATGCCTCTTGATAAAATGATGAGTCTATTAAATGAATTAACTAAGAACATGTTTTTTGCCCAAACAGAATCGGTCCTGACGGTTTAATCAAGGTGAATGACTTTACCCAAAATCCCAGGGTACGGCTGGAATAAAAATGCGCTCCAGCAATTTTAAAGGAAGGAAGATACAGAGATAATTGTGCTTCAGAATGACTGCACCCCATACAACATCCGATGTCAATTTTCTTGTACAACTGGTATGCTAATAAACAATTAGGCAAACGTGCTAGCTACAGATCTGTGTGTACATGTATGTGTAAGAAGTTCTCAGAACACTAATACCGATGAGTGACTAGTGTTATCTCCTTGCTCTGACCAGGTCTACAAACAGGTAATGAGGCCGGGCCTGGAAAGAAACCACGAGACAAGTAGAAATATTAGATTTCTAAGAGGGAATGTTTATTTAACACCAGTAATGACAGGCATGTTTTTTGTTAAGTTGTATCAGCACAACATTCACGAGGAGTGTTTGTTTTTCCCATCCAAACACAATTTTTAACTTACCTTCTCATCTCATGACTCTTCCACTATCTATAATGTTGACAGTTTTATTAACCTATCCATCTTGTAGAGGAGTGTGGGCAGGTAATGTAACTGAAGGGATTCAGAAGCGGCTGAATGTCATCTTGGCAGGAGGGCCACAGTAGCAGCCCACAGGGGCCTGTATCTGGACCCTCACTGTTTAACATTTTCATCTTAACGATTTGAAAAAAAGACAAAGCTGGCATATTTATCCAATGTGTAGATGATAAAAAACTGAGACACTGTGGGATAGTCACCCGTCTGAATCTAATAAGCTGAAATGTAATAGGAACAGATAACTTTTACTCTGGGTCACAAGGCAGGAAGGTATTAGACAGCAGTTTGTGGGGGGGGGGGGGGATCGGCCTGAAAATTCAGCAGTGTGACCATGAGGAACCCAAAAGAGCGAATGAGATTTTGGCACAGACCAAGACCTCCTACCATGTGCCAAGATATCCAAAGGGATGTAGGGCTTAAATGTAAAAAATGTCACCTGAGGGACACATTAGACTGAGGAAGAAATGGCCTTGCAGAGCTACGAATGGGGAAGAGTTCCTGACCAAAAAGGAGACTTAAAAGGGTCATGAGATAAAAATGGACAACTTTGATCCCATAAAAGTTTTTGCTTTAATAATAATAATAATAATAAAAGAACAGGCCCAATGCAGCTAAGATCAGAAAGGGAAGAGCCAGGAAAAGCCTTGGCAGCAGGCTTGTCACAGGCCCCATTCCCAAGATTATTAGCAACTGATTAACATGCACAGAAATTAGGAGAGAATTCTTCCACTAGAGAAACGGTCAAGGAGAAGTCCAAGCTACCCACAGTCACATAAAAACCCTCCGAGCTGTCAATCAAGGTAACTCTGAGGCTCCACCTCATACCCACTGGCAGGTAGAGAATGATCTGCAACGAGCCTGGAACAAAGCTGCCAGTCATTTCCTTTGACCCAGTGACAGCACAGTTTCATGTTTTAAAAGAGGAGGGGAGAGATGACACCATGTGGGAGTCACAGCCCTGGGTACAGAGACCAGAGGGACCTTTCTAGGGCGGAGCACACTGGGGCGCCAGAGCAGGGCAGGAGGGGACACAGAAGGGATCAGAAGAAGGGCGTGGCCAACAGCTCCAAACCTGGCTGAGTATAAGGACTACAAGAAAGAATAAGGGACGCAGATTCTGCAGTTCTCATTCTCTATTTTCTCTATTCATTCCCTCCCTTAGCACTAGGCATGACTCAATGGGGCAAATCACTTCAATCTCTGAATCTGTGAAATGGAGGCATCTATAAAACATAGAAACACAAACGTGCCTCATCTCACTTAAGCCTCAGGGCAGCCCAGGGAGGTGGGGGACATCCCTCCTCCCCCACATGGTTTATCTGGAAGAAAATACAGCGCCCCCTAAAACGGCCACCCCCCTGTATAGCCCCTCCCCCATCTGCTCTCTCCTGCTTCCTCCCCCAGGGCCCCTCTGACTGTCTGGTGGGGCAGGATGGGTCTTCCTACCCCAGTGCCTGTGTATCTTAATTTCCAGTTGCATATAGTTAATAATAATAATAATAATAATAATAATAATAATATATTTTTAACATTTGATTTCAGAACTTTAAATTCTAGATTCTTTAGGTTCCTCCCTTGTCACCCACCCCCACTGGAAGGGCAAGCAATTCAATACAGGCTGTGGATATGTGATTATACAGGACATCTTCACAGTGGACATATTGTGACAGTGATCATATGTCCCTCCTTCCTATCCCTCCCCCCCTTATTCTGTTCTCTACCCTGTCCCTGTCCGTTTACTGAAGTGTGTGCTTCCAGCTTCCCTCCCCCA
>CM053596.1:254991246-255069852 GCA_028646575.1 Pseudocheirus occidentalis
ATTGAAATCAATGTGAAATATCTCCTTGAAAAAACCACTGACCTGGAAAATAGATCCAGGAGAGACAATTTGAAAATTATTGGTCTACCTGAAAGCCATGATCAAAAAAAAAAGAACTTGGAAAGCATCCTTCAAGAAATTCTCAAGGAAAATTGCCCTGATGTTTTAGAATCAGAGGGCAAAATAGAACTTAAAATAATTCACCAAACACCTCTTGAAAAAAATCCCCAAAAGAAAACTCCTAGAAATGTTATAGCCAGGTTCCGGAACCCCCTCATCAAGGAGAAAATATTACAGACTGCCAGGAGGAAACAATTTGAATATGGTGGAAACACAATTAGGATAACCCAGGATCTGACAGCTTCTATGCTGGAATATGATATTCTGGGCCTGGAATATGATATTCTGGAGATCAAGGGAGCTGGGATTAAAACCAAGAATCACCTACCCAGTAAAACTGAGTATAATGTTCCAGGGGAAAATATGGTCATTCAGTGAGGTGGAGGACTTTCAAGCATTCTTGCTGAAAAAAAAAGAACAGAGAATTTGACATTCAAATACAAGAAGCATGAGAAAATAAACATGGGAAAGAAATCATAAGGAACTTATCAAAGTTGAACTATTTACATGCCAATATGGAAAAATGATAATAGTAACTTATGAAAGTTTTCTTAGTATGAGGATAGGTGAAGGGAATACAAATGTATATATGTATACCTACATATATGTCTATATAGGAGGGTATATATCCATATGAATACATACCTGAGCATTTGTGTATATGTGTACATAGAGGGTACAGGATCAATTGAATATGAATGGATGATACTTTAAAAGGTGAAATTCTGAGGTGGAAGAGGACTAGAATGAGATGAGACAGGGAGAGACAAAATGGGGTTAATCATCCCATATAGAAGAGGCAAGGGATAACTGCTACAGTGGAGGGGAAGAACAGGAATGTAAAAGGGAAAGGGTCAACTGTACTCTCCTTAAATTTGGCTTAGGGAAGGAATGAAATAAACTCTAAATTGGGTATCTCACCACACAGGAGAATAGGGGGGATAGGGATGAGAGGCAGGATGACGGAGGGGAGGGCAAGGTCTGGGGGAGTGTTGCTGGAAGCACACACTTCAGTAAAGGGACAGGGACAGAGTAGAGAACAGAACAAGGGGGGCGCAGGATAGGAAGGAGGGACATATGATCAGCCTCTCACATTATGTCCATTGTGGAGATGTCCTGCATAATTACACATGTACAGCCTATATTGAATTGCTTGTCCTTCCAGTCGGGGTGGATGACAAGGGAGGAACCAAAAGAATCTAGAATTTAAAGTTCTACAATCAAATGTTAAAACACACACACATGTAATAATAATTATTATTATCAACTACATGCAACTGGGAATTAAGATATACAGGGACTGGGGTAGGGAGACCCTCCCTGCCCTACCAGAAAGTTAGATGGGCGTTGGAGGAGGGCATAAAAGAGAGGCAATGGGGGAGGGGCTTTACAGTAGGATAGCTGTTTGGGGATTGGGGGTAGGAGAAAGACGGGGAGAAAATTTGTAACTCAAAAGCTTGTGGAAAGGAATGATGTAAACAAGAAAATAAGAAAGAAAGAAAGAAAGAAACAAACAAACAAAGAAACAAAGAAGGAAACAAAGAAGGAAAGGAAGGAAGGAAGGAAGGAAGGAAGGAAGGAAGGAAGGAAGGAAGGAAGGAAGGAAGGAAGGAAGGAAGGAAGAGAAAGAAACAAAAACAACAGGGGTGCCTAAGTGGCACAGTGAATAGAGTACCAGCCCTGGAGTCAGGAGGATCTGAGTTCCAATCTGGCCTCATACACTTAACACAGTGCTAGCCATGTGACCTTGGGCAAGTCACTTAACCCCAATTGCCCTCCAAAAAACCAAAAATAAAAAATGCCAATAATAACAACAAAGATAAGCATTTATGGAGCACTTCCTATGCACCAGGTATTGTGGTAAGCACTGGGAATAGAAAAGAAGTAAAAAGAAAGTCTCTGTCCTCTAGAAGCTTATATTTGAAGCACTTTGCCTCCCTAGCTGTGTGACCTTGGGCAAGTCATTTTACCTCTAGGGACCTCAGTTCCCCCATTTGTGAAATAAGAGCATTAGATGAAATGACTTTTTAGTTCAAGGAGTTCTTAACGTTTTTTGAGTCATGGGTCTCTTTGGAAGTTTGGGAACACCTATGAACCCCTTCTCAAAGTATAGAATAAAGGATTTAATTTTTTTTAAGTATTTACATTTAGGTTTCAACATTCAGTTCCACAAGCTTTTGAGTTTCAAATTGTCTCCTCTTCCCACACGAGGGCTACAAATACCTTTGAATTAAACATGAGTCAAGTTGTAAAGAAGAATTATAACCAATGGAATGAACAACAAGAAAGAAGAAACAAAACAAAAAAGAGAGAGAGAGCAAATAGTTTGCTTGAATCTGCATGCAGACTCTGCGGCTCTTTCTCTGGCCGTGGACAGCCCTTTCCGTCCTGTGTCTTTTGGAGGTGTCTTATAGCCTCGCATTGCTGAGAGGAGCCCAGTCTATGAAAGTGAGTCATCATAGATACAATGTATCTCTAATTGTATACCATGTTTTCCTGGCTCTACCCACCTCACTCAACATCAGTTCATGTAAGTTTTTCAAGGTTTTTCTAAAATCTACCTGCTCATCATTTCTTATAGCATAATAACGTTCCATTACATTCATTTACCACAATTTGTTTAGCCATTCCCCAACTGATGGGCATCCTCTTGATTTCTGGTTCTTTGCCACCACAAAAAAGAGCTGCTATAAGTATTTTTATACATATGGATCCTTTCTTTTCCCACTTGTATGATCTCTTTGGGATACAGTGGTATTGCTGGGTCAAAGGATTTTATACACACACACATACACACACACAGTGTGTGTATCTCCTGTGTAAAACATAGGATTATGAAATAAATGGATTATATTGAGATAAAGATTATTTTTCCCATCTAAGTTCATAGTCTTCCTGAAATCCATCTACTAGTCCTTTGCGGAGTCATAGACCCCAGGTTAAGTATTCCTGTTTTAGTCCCTCTTCATTCCTAAAGTCCTGTGACTCTGTGATTCTATGACCTGTGCAGTGGCACCCAGGGTATCTGTCCTGCTCTGGGATGGACATGCCATACTTTTTAAAGTATGCAGCTTAAAATGCACTTTGTTCCAGCCCCGTTATGAAATAAATGTTTTGTTGATTTCTAGACATAAGAGAGTGATGGAGAATATATTAATAAAGCAGATGAAATTTAAATGTCTGTCATCCGAACATTTCTCTCACTGGAGAAACAGCTGTTAGACATTTACGAGCACACCTCTTCATTTAGACTTTGCCCATGGCCACATAGCTAGGAAATGTGGCAGATAGAATTAAATTTTTGGTCCTTCCAGACTTTGATTCCTGAACTCCCTCCCCCACAATGCATCATACTATCTATCAGGATGAAAGGGATAATGTCGTATGGTTGGATTGGGAGGAGATTGCCTCTGAGGTCCCTTCTATCTTTAATATGACCTTTCCGTGACTTGAAGGTTTCTAATGCCCCTTCCAACTCTAAATCCTGTGATATCAGCAGACCCACATGTACTCTTGGGAGTAAGAGAGTTTTTAATAGCATCAAAGACGCTGGTCATCCCATCCAATCCCCTGCCTCTAGATACTCCCACTGTCCCCTACTCCTAAATGGTTATTATTCTATTTTTCTTTTTTTTACTTGTTTTATTTGTTTTACTTTTAATTTATAGAATAAAACAAACATTTCCATATTTTTCAACATTTCCAGAGAGGATAATGGCACAATGTCTGTCTCTTCAAGTCTCTATCCTAGATCCCTTCCAGACAGGAAATCCTTCCTCACTTCTCTTAATAACACTTTAAATCCATCCATTCTTATGTGTCATTTGATTTTATAGGAATTTTATTAGGAAGGCAGCATGCTGCCATGGAAGGAAGACTAGTCTAGGACTTGGAATGTCTTGGTTACAGCTTGAGGCCCAGCCCTACTACTGTGACTTGGGAAAATTACTTCCCTTATTGGGCTTCAATACTTATTATGTGCCAAGCACTGTATTATGTGCTGGGGTAGGAGAGGGGAAGGGAGAAGGGACAAAGAAAGGGAAAAAAGCCAGTTTGTGCTCTCAAAGAATTCCCATTCTACTGGAGGAAACATACAGCTAGGTGTATAGTACAATGTATAGAGTAGATGGAAGGTTAGTTCACTAGCATTTGAGGAAACCAGGAAAAGCTTCCTGTTGAATATGGTGCTTGAGCTGAGTGGTGAAGGCTGCCAAAGACACCAAGAGGCAGAGGGAAGAAAGAAAAGCATCTTGGGTATACGGGACAGTTAGTGCAAAGAATGGGAGATCAAATGTCATTTGTGAGGATCAGTAGGTAGACTGATGCCGCTGGATCACAGAGTCCATGGTGAGTGCCAAAGTATAAGGAGACTAGAAGCACAGCCAGGGGCCAGGTTGGGAAAAGCTTTAAATGCCAAATGGAGATTTCTCACCTATGAAATGAGGAGCTCAGGGCTTTCTTCCAGTTTGAACATTCTGAGGTTGTTGTCTGGCTAGGAAAGGAGATGGGGTCAACTGGTTTCCTTTTATACCTCCCCCTCGGTCTTAAATTACAGTTGTTATATCCACGATGGCTCCCAGCCCAAGTACCATTCAGAAAGATGTATTCCTCCATGATTCAGTTAAAGTGGTTTGCTGACTTTTCCCAAGAGGAGCAAAAACGAAAATTGTTCGAGTTGTTAAATGTGTGATTGTGAATCAAAGTTCTAAACAAACGACCAGCATTCAGAGTTACCCCAGCACACTCTTTGAGAACCAATGACCTAATGAAATCATGTGTGGAAAGTCCTTTGCAGAACATAAAGCATTATATAAGTGTGAGCTGCTGTTACTGTCTCTGTTCTTGTCTGGCAGGAGCAGAAGGGCGATCTGTGATTCTCTTCTTAAATCGGAGTGATTGCACTGGGAACCTTTGTCACTCAGGTTTGTTCCCTAGACTGTCCTAAGCTCATCTTACAGGTTTGACAACTGAATATTCAAGAGAAAATTGAAACCTTATTTTAAATGGCCAATGTGGTACACTACCAACACTTGGCATTGGAGTCTGTTCTGGGGTCTGTAGTCCAAAGGGCAAAATCTTTGCTTTCATCTGAGAGGTCCAAATCAAAATCATTAGTTTTTGTCTTTTGAGAAAAAAAATCAGGGATGTAACTGTAGCCTAAAGGCAAGAACTGGCTTTCTGATAAAGTCTTTAAGTGTACTTTTACATAGAATCCAGTTTCATTTTGGAGAGGCAGGTGGCCCCTTTGAGGTTTTGGATTTTTTTTTGTACTCCCAAGTAATTTGCCAGTGTGCATCTGGTGGCCAGTATGAGTCAAGAGGGAAAACACCGGAGGACTCTATCAGACTTTGGGTACTTGGTGTGTAGGGTCATGGGGAAGGGAGGATTAAAACCCTTCAACAATTCCAATGAAAAATGCCATCTACCTCTAGAGAAAGGGCTGATGGAGTCTGAATGTAGATCAAAGAATACTGTTTTTCACTGTCTGCATTTCTTGTGTGTGTATGTGTGTGTTTCCTTTGGACCTGTCTTCTTTTACAACATGACTAATATGGTAATATGTTTTGCATGATTGAACATGTATAACCCACAATAAATTGCTTATTGTCTCAGGGAGGGGAGAGGTAATGCAGAGAGAGAAAAAAATTGGAACTCAAAAAAGTTTTTTAAATGAATGTTAAAAATTGTCTTTACATCTAACTGGAGGAAAAATAAAATAATGCTTGGTATATATTTATACATCTCTATATACTTCTATATATGTGTATGTGTGTGTATATGTATAATAATTTATATATATGTGTGTGTATATATATAATTATATATAATATTATATATGTATTATACATATTATATATAATATATGATATTATATAAATATATATATATATATTTAAAGACCCTTTAAGAGATATTGAAAAGGCATGAGGGATGGGCAATAGAAGTATAGGATAGAGCTTGAAGGGATGTCCTTTAATCTAGTTTAAATCCCTCCTTTTGGAAATAAGGGGGGAAAAGGTAGTCAGACAACTCCTATGGACACTTTAAATTCTGGAGCTGATGGAGCAGCCTAGAGAAAGAGTTAGTCCTTCCCCAGCACAACATAAAGAGACTTAGTGGAAGAGCTTTGTCAGTCACTGGCTAATTCAGGAAAAATAAGTTCCTCAATAAAGTCACAGATGTCACCTTACATGGAGGACAGAACTGGACTGACCCTTTGGAGAGAAGGTACCCTATTATAGGGGATAGACTTGTAGGGTAATAGACTTGATGTTTGGAAGAGCTAAGTTCCAATTCTCCCTTGGGCACTTACCACGGCTGCAGCTCTAAATATAGCATTACATGACAAACAGACTTGATAGCCAGGACTTCACCAACAAAGGTCAACATTGTAAACACGGTCATAGCAGTTGGAGCAGGAAGGGTGCCAGTCAGGCCAGTGGACTTTGTTACCATAATCTAACTTGGAGGATGGAACGATCAGCCTCTCTGTGGACTTGAATTGTCTTCTAAGACCCATAAGGGACATGTGGAGATGCTCACTGGGGGCACTATTGGGTCAATTGTGATTCCTCCAAGACCAAATACATAATCACAGAAAGGATCAGGAGAAATGGTTTCCAGGACCAGCTCTTGATGTTGTTGTAGTATTTATCCTCTGTTTTTGAAGAGGACCATGACGTCAGGGAGATGATGACATGACTTGTCGCTGACTTTGACTTGACTGAGGAAGGGAGAGCTGTGCAAGGTCACCAACCTCACTTTCTCTTCCAGAGCCATCTGGGTCCAGTGGCCAGATATTTGTCAAGATGGCTGGAGATGGCCCAGGATGCAATGGGAGACTCTGGCCCTTTTAGACTAAGGCCTTTTTAGGTTCTCACTTTGAGTGAGGTAACACCCATCTAGTGAATAGGCCTCTTTAAAAAATGAGCAATGGGAAAAAAAGTGAGTCAAGCCATGGCCCCTTTAATTAGGAAAAAATCAGACTGGAAGAGGAAGGCCCTCCAAAGAGAATCAGTTACCATTGACATTCACTCTAAGCCAGTAGGACCCAAACTATAGCCATTAAGTGGAGCTTGGGCAGGGACCTATTGTGGTCCAATCTATGAGCTTCTGAGTAAGCTGGGTTTAAAAGAGAGAGAGAGAGAGAGAGAGAGAGAGAGAGAGAGAGAGAGAGAGAGAGAGAGAGAGAGAGAGAGAGAGAGAGAGAGAGAGAGAGAAAATATGAAGGAAAAAGAAAGAAACTTTTACTTACTGGCACAAATCATTTTGCTTTTCTAGGTTTCGGTTTTCTCATCTGGAAAATGAAAAAATAAATACTCTATCATATACCTCACAACATTTTTCTTTAGTGTGAGGAAAGTGCTCAGTCAGCTTTAAAACTATGGAAATACAAGTTGTACTTGTAGGTTTTCATTTCTGCGTGATATGTCATGATTCTTACAAGTGTAAATGGATTGGCAGGAGGAATTGGGAGTTGGGTACCAGCTACCAGACTGTAATGAATGATCGCCTCAGATTCCAAGTGGGGAACTTTAGTCCAGAGTGATAGGGTGGCTGCCCCTTGACTTTTTTACTTCCTTCACTGACTCTTCTGTAGCTGTGATGTATAGTCAGTGATTTGTAATCTGGTCAGAGCACCAGATTACGGGTTAGATACCCTGGGTTCAAATCCTGGCTTTGTCATTCACTCTCTGTGTGACCTTGAATAAGTCTCTCTGGACCTCAGTTGCCTTGTCTGCAAAACAAAGAGGTTGGATTAGATCAATGGGTTATAAACTTAGTGGTCTCTAGACCATTTAAACATTCTTCTTCTTCTTTTTTTTTTTTTTTTGCAAGGGGGGAAGGCAGGGCAATTGGGGTTAAGTGACTTGCCCGAGATCACATGGCTTGTAAGTGTTAAGTGTCTGAGACCCAATTTGAACTCGGGTCCTCCTGACTTCTGGGCCAGTGCTCTATTCACCGTACCACCTAGCCACTCCAACCATTAAACATTCTTAAAAATTATTGAGGGCTCCTGCCCCCAAGAATTTTTGCTTCTGTGGCTTGTATCTATAGATATTTACTATATTAGAAATGAAAATGTCAATATTATAGTGAAAATAGTTTTGACATCATGGACTCCTTGAAAAGGTCTTGGAGATCCCCATGGGTCTCTGGATCACATTTTGAGAAATAGTGTCCTGGACAACTTCAAAGATGCTAGATTTCAAGTTGGAAGGGACCTCAGAAATCATGTATTTCTACCTCCCCACTTTGCAGATCAGGAAACTGAGGTCCAGGATACAAGGCAAATGACTTGCCCAGGGTCACAAAAAAAAGTAAATGGCAGAGCTGGGACTCAAAACCATTTCTCTTGATCTTCTATACCATTCTACTGTATTTCACCTCATAATCATCACAGATTTTATGCCAATTTTTTTTTTGCAAAAAAGTAGGATGTGGCCATTATGTGAAGGTTTCAAAACTGTCCCAATATTCTTTAAAATAATTTATTACTAAACTGTCTTTGGTGCAAAATTAGGATGCGTGGAATACTCATGAATGTATGTTAAACTTGAATACCGACAATATGCGTGCACTGAGAGTTCTAGGCTCATGGCTCACAATGAGTGACAGATGAATGTGTATCCATATGCCACTGGTGAATAGGTTGCTGCTCTGTTTACTTTTTAAGTGGCATGACGAACAGAATTATGCCATGCAATATTATGTATGAACCAGTTTTTGGACTGAAAAAATAGGGTGCGACGGTTATACCGTCGTGACAATTATGTGGTGGAATGCAGTATTTGCCTATAACCAATTATTAACTTGTTTAATTCACCACATTGGTCTGCAATTTGATATGACAAAAATGGTATTTCTAGTAGCTGACATTTCTATCTCAAATGAATAACCAATAATAGACTAAATGGGGGAAGAATATTTCCAAGATTTCAGCCTTGTGGTATTTAAAAGGTTCAAAAGACGTAATTTCTGGGTAATTAGTTATTTTAGTAAGAATACCAGCATTTTAATAAAATAGGTCAGCAGTACTCTTGAATGCCAAAGACCCCCCTGGTGGCCGTGCTCAAGGCTTATATGACCTTGGAAAAGTGGGTGTTCCAGAGGGTAGCAATCAACTCTGATTGGTTAACAATTAACAAGAGATGAATTTTACAAAGAGAAGTGAACTCACTTCATTTAGGTGCTGATAGTGACACCATGTCCCTCATGGACAGAAAGACTATCCTCATACTCAGACACCCCTGACCTTGGGCAGCCTAGACAAAGGACCTCCCCAACCTTGGCTGAGTAGAATTCACCTTAGATTAGAGATTCCTCGTAAGGTTGGGTGGGGTCTGATAGAGGAGAAAGTTAGATCAACCTTCAGACACTGAGGTTTTGAAATGAGGACTTTAGAAAAAGGGGAAACTCTGAATCTCCTCCAAATCATTGGTTATTAATAATCGCTTCTCTCAACATGTGTTTGGGTGGGTAATAAAATTGGTCCCACAATGTGTATATCTGGGATAGACAATACAGGAGAACAAGTTGGAATTCTTTTTTTTGGAAATTGCAATTTGGACCTTTCAGTCACCACAAGCTTTCCACAAAAACAAAGCCTCTCTTGTCAACACCAATGCTTTATCATGTATCACCCCACTGCCTTCGAAGAGCTAAATTTGAGCATTCCGCAGAAGGCGACAGAGAGGGTTTGAGCAGGAAGCAGCACCCAACCAAGGAGGCTCTGAAGAGCAGGACTAAAGGATGTTATCCAGGAATTCTATGGCAAGAAGAGGAGACAGGGTGGTCACATGGCAGGACTGAGGGATGGCAAAGAGAATGTTCCACCGGTGCCCTCAAGATGTAAGGAGAAATCAAGGAAAGCCTCCAGCATGCTGGGTCACCCTACTGTGGGGGACCTTGGAGAAAACAAGAACAAGAGTCACGTAGGAGAGGAAGGCATGGGTGGGTTGTCATTTCCAATGTTGGAGGGGCCCCCCAAATGAATGGCATCATGGAACCATCTGAGTTTTTTGTAAAACCGAGGTTGGATCTTCACTAACCTCATGTGGCTGGCACTGTAGATATTGTTAGCTCCATTTTGCTGAGCAGGAAAAAGAAGTTCATCCAAGCTAAATTATTTTCCATGGCCACACTGGAGGTGGGCTTTAAAGCCGGGTCTTCCTGACCCCAGGTTTTGCACTCAGCCATCAATTGCTACCTCTTCAATTCCAGACGTGGGTTTCTTAAAAGCCTAGTCTCACTTCCAGGAAAATAAAATAAAATCAAAATAATCTTTACAAGAGCTCAACCAAGTGGAGAGTAAGGCTAAACTTTATTTGGTGTTAATTTGTACCCAGAAGCAGGCAGCCTGACCAGAGCTGCATCAAGGAGAGCGTGAAGGCGAGAAGAGAAGTGCTCATTAACATTCTGCCAGGTACTCACTTCTGCAGAGACAGTCTGCTCGGCTGTCGATTTCGGCTAATCACTGAAGGAGAGAGTGCCGGCTGGAGCTGGGAGCAGCTGATCCTTTGATCTTCAGTGAATGATTGCAGTGGGGAAAAGACAGAAATGGGATTCTGTGTAAGGGAAGGGCGGGGAGGAGAGGGGAGGCAGAAAGAGCGCTGGCAGCTGCTGTGGCTTGTCCACCGCTGCTCCTGCCTGCTGGAATCTACTTAGAGCCAGGACATGATAGAAGAACGACTGGTTTAGACATCGGAACACCTGAGTTTGAGTCCTGTCTCTGCTGGTTACGAGCTGCTATGTGACTTTGGGCACGACACTCAAACTGTCTGCCTCAGTTTCTCGGTCTGTAGAGAGGCATATTTGTACTACCTGGTCAATCAGCCAGCGTTTATAAAGGGCCTACTGTGTGCAGGGCTTCGGGTTAAGTGCTGAGGCCTGAGTTCATATTTGCTAGTCCTGGGCAGGCCATTTGATCTTTGTCCACCTCAGTTTCTCCTTCTGTAAATGGGGATACTAATAGCACCGACCTCCCACAGTTGTTGTAAAGATAAGTTAGCATTTGTAGAGGACTTTGGCGTCCTTAAAGGTATATAAATGCTGGTTATCATTGTTGTCATTATTAACTATTTCATAGGGTAGTAGTGAGAATGAAGTTAGATAATGGGTCTGAGTTTTGTGCTTATATAAACATGAGCTATTATCATCATCATTATTAATCCTATTAATATGGTCTTTGGTGTCTCTAACAGAAAAATCACCCCAAGCTTCCTACATTCTGCAAGAGAGGTTACCTTTGCTTCCTGGGCAATGGATGTGCTCATTTAATGGACATTCAGCGTATTTGAGGATTCCCAGAGTGCTGCCTGCTGGCCTGGGTCATGGAGCTGAGATTAGGGAGAAATGAAACAGAACAATTCTAGGGGGTCGGGCAAAGAACAGACTTGTCCAGGGTTTCCCGGCTCCTGAGTGGCTGAGGCCAAATTTGAACTCTAGACTTCCTGACTCCAGGTCTACTGCACCACCTGGCCGCTAGTGGTGTAAAGGAGATTGTCATTCACGTATGGGGTAGTCTGGAGAGCCCCCAAGACTCCTTTAAGCTTGGAGACTCTGTGATTCCTAAAACAATGCTCTTATGTCACCCTCCAGCTCAGAGAGTTCCCGGCTCCTTTCTCTCTTCTCCCACATTCCAAATTAAGTTTAGCACTTTCTGAAATCCCACTGTAACTGTTGAACTCTCCCTCCCACTTTTCTGTTATCCAAATCTTCTTCTCCAGTCAGACCAGTCTTTTCATTGTCTCCTATACAGATTCTGCTCATTCCCACCTCTGAGCTATGGTCCTAGCTATCCTGCCTGACATGCCATCCCTCTAAGCTCTGTTCAAATCCTACTCCCTTTGGGAATTCTCCTTTGGAAGCTCTGGCTCATAGTCCTCTGTGAGACAGAAGAAAAGGCTCATTCATCCAGTGTCACTCAGAGTGCTTGTGATGGAGTCAGAATAAGAGCCTGGGTCCCCTGGACATGATTCAGTGCTATTGATACTCTGGCTGCCTCCCTCGTGCAGGCAAATTGAGGATTTGCTCAGGGATTTAGGAATTGTGGTTGGATATGCTGTATGAGCCAAGCAACTTAAGCCCTGGCAATGTTAGCTCCCTAAGCCCTAGCCAATGACTCATGTATCTATACTGGTTAAGTGAGGTCACAACACTTGAAAAATAATCATCTTTGGGGATTTTCCTTTTCTGTGAGGCTCTGAAATCTGTCAAAACTCAAGACATTAAGTCTGCTTGGGGGCTGCTTTGTTTACACACATAGCTCAACCTTGGTTCATTGCTCACAGTTCACTAGGTGCCATACAGACTGTACCAGATATATGGTGTCTGGTTGTCCTCCCACGTCCTGAGCACCCCTTTTCTGTGGGGATCTCCACTTGGTGATGATGGAGGAAGAATAACTTTTCTCTGAAGGAAGTTCTGAGAGTAAGACATACCTTAGGGGAACTTCTAGGAGTAAGAGGGAGAGAAGGAGGCAGTCTTTGTCCCTGGGATGGTTCACATTAGAAAGAAAACTGAAGAAGAGATCCTAGCAACCTTTGAGAAGTGCTGTACCTCTTATAATAGCAAAGAATCGAGAATAAAGTAAAAGCCTGTTGATTGGGAACTGACTGAACAAACTGTGGTACTTAAATTAAACGGAATGTTGTGATATTATAAGAAATGATGAATTTGGAGAATTCGGAGACACATAGGAAGACTGACATGAACTGATGCATGAACTGATGAACTGAAGTAGGAAGAGCCAGAAAAACAATATCATGACCATAACGATGTATAGAGGCAGAAACAAAACCTGAAAGCCAAGGTCATGTTGGTTTTTTAATTTCATTTTTTCTATTTAACAAACATTTATTTTCTCTTCTCTACTCCCATTGAACAACAACAAAGAAGCAAAAGAAAATCCTTGTAACAAATGTGCATTGTGAAGAAGACCAAACAAATTCTCTCACTGGCAATGTCTAAAAATATGTTTTATTCTTAATTTTGAATCCATTACCTCTCTGTCAGGTTAAAGGAAGCATGCTTCATCTTCAGTTCACTTTAAGTGTGGGGTTTTTTTATCGCATTGATTGGAGTGCTAAAGTTTTTCAAAGTTGTTTTTCTTTATAATGTCATTATATACATTGTTCTCCTGGTTCTGCTCACCTCACTCTTCATCAGTTCATAGACATCTTCCCAGTTTTCTCTAAAACTGTCCATTCATCATTTCTTATGACATAATAATGTTTCATTACATTCATCCGGTATTATTTAGTCATCCTGTACCAGGTGGGCATCCTCTTTTTATCTAGTTTTTTGTTACTATTATTAAAATAATTGTACTAATTAATTGGTTGCTATGTTATTTTTGTATATATAGGTCTTTTCCCACTTTCATCTCTTTGGGGATATATGCCTCATAGTGGTAGTACTAGGTCAAAGTATATGCACAGCTTAGTAATATTTTGGGCATAGTTTCAAATTTCTCTGGACTGATATACACTTCTACCAATAGTGAATTAATGTGCCGGTTCTCTACTGCCTCTCCAAAATTTTTCACTTTATTTTTTTATCATTTGTCAATCTGATGGTTGTGAGGTAGAAGCTCGGGGCTGTTTCAATTATATTTTTTCTAATTATTAGTGACTTGGAGTGTTTTTTCATGTGGTTGCTAGTGTCTTGGATTTCATCCTACAAAAACTTGCTTTTAATATTCTTTGGCCATTTATCAATTGAAGAATGACTCTTATTCTTATAAATTTGAATCAATTCCTTATGTGTCTTGGATATGAGACCTTTATTAGAGAAACTCAGTGCAGAGGTTTTTCTCCCCAGTTGCCTGTTTCATTTCTAATATTAACCGTTAGTACTGTTTGTGCAAAAACTTTTCAATTTTATATAATTAAAACTGTCCGCTTTATCCTTTGCAATCTTCCTTCTCTCTTATTTGGTCATCAACTCTTCCCCTATCCATATGTTAGGAAGATTTTTTTTTCCCCTTTGTTCCTCTAACTTGCTTATGATGTCACCTTTTATATCTAAGTAATCTATCCATTTGGGGTATATCTTTTATACACTGTAAGATGTTGGTATAAAACCTAATTTCTGCTGGATTGTTTTCCAGTTTTGGTAGCTTTTTTAAAATTGAAAACTGAGTTCTTACTACATTTATTGAGAACTTTGGATTTATAAAACATGAGACTACTGTGCTAGTTGGCTTATGTATATTATTTTCCTAACCTGTTCCACTCATCTCTCTCTCTCTCTCTCTCTCTCTCTCTCTCTCTCTCTCTCTCTCTCTCTGTCTCTCTCTCTCTGTCTCCCTCTCTCCCTCTCTCTGTCTCTGTCTCTTTGTCTCTGTCTCTGTCTGTCTCTGTCTCTGTCTCTGTCTCTGTCTCTCTCTCTCTCTCTCTTGATTTTTGGAGGGGGGAGGGCAGGGCAATTGGGATTAAGTGACTTGCCCAAGGTCACACCGATAGTTTTTTTTGTGTGTGTTGAGTGTCTGAGGCCGATCTGAACTCAGGTCCTCTGACTCCAGGGCTGGTGGTGCTCTATTCACTGTGCCACCTAGCCTCTTGGATCTCTCTATTTCTTAACCAGTGCCAAAGTGCTTTGATGATCCCTCTTTACAGTGCACCTTGAGATCTGGTGCTATGAGATCCCTTTCTTTTCCCTGTTTTACCACTACTTCTCTTGCAGTTCTTGATATTTTGTTTTCCTAGATGAATTTGTTATTGGGTTTTTCTAGTTCTAAAAATAGTCTTTTGGTAGTTTGATTACTGTGACACTGAATACGCAAATTAATTTAGTAATGTTGTCATGTTTGTTATATTGTCATGACCCACCTATGAACAGTTAATATTCCTCCAATTTTTGTACCTCTATAAAGTGTTTTCTAGTTGGAATGCTATGTGATTATAATATAATCACTCAGTTTGTCCACCACCACCCCAAAAAGAAGATTTTTTAAAAGTACCTCTCTTCCTACTTTGCAGAATTGGGGAATGATGAATGTGGAATACTACATATACTGCACTGTTTAGCCGAACTGCTTTTAATATGTTTGTTTTGGGGGCAGCTAGGTGGCCCCAGATCATGGGCCCCAGAGTCAGGGTTCAAATTCGGCTTCAGACACTGAACGCTTACTAGATATGTGATCTTGGGAAAGTCATTTAACCCCAATCGTCTTGTCTTTCCCCCTCAAAAAAAAGTGTAAAAAAATGTTTGTTGTTACATTGGATGTTTCTTTGGGTAAGGGAGGAGGTGGAACATACTTGGAAATGAAGGGATATAGAAACAGATGTCAGTAATGATTTTTAAAATTTTTTTTAAAAAATATTGGGTTAGAAAAAAGTGATGTGCCTTTTTTTTTTATTTTTAGAGGGCAGTTGGGGTTAAGTGACTTGCCCAAGGTCACACAGCTAGTTTTGTGTGTGTGTTAAGTGTCTGAGGCCGGATTTGAACTCAGGTACTCCTGACTCCAGGGCTGGTGCTCTATTCACTGCGCCACCTAGCCACCCCAAGTGGTGTGCCTTTTGAATGATTTGAATGATTCTTCTCCCCTCCCCTTGCTTGGTATATAATCCATGTTCCTCAGTGGTAGAAAGAGAACACAAATATAACAAAACATTCATGGTGCCACTTTTTCTTCTTTCTTTCTTTCTTTCTTTCTCTTTCTTTCTTTCTTTCTTTCTTTTGTTCTTTCTTTCTTTCTTTTGTTCTTTCTTTCTTTTCTTTCTTTTCTTTCTTTCTTGGTAGTAGCAAAGAACTTGAGATAACGTGGGCGTCCACAGACTGGAGAATGACAAACGTATTGTGATATTGGAAATTGTTGTTCTTCAATCATTCTGGTTGAGTCTGACTCTTCGTGAGTCAGACACAAAATTTGAAATTTTCTTGGTAAAGATACTTGAGTGTTTTGATGTTTCCTGCTCTAGCTCATTTTACATATAAGGAAACTCAGGCAAACAGAGTTAAGTGACTTACTCAGAGTCACACAGCTGGTATGTGTCTGAGGTCAGATTTTAATTCAGGAAGATGTCTTCCTGACTCCAGGTCCAGCACTCTTCTTTCTCCAGGTGTCAGGCACCTCGTTGCCCCAATATTTGAAGGTGGTAGGATATTATTGTACATCAACAGATTTGTAAGAATTGAGATGAGCAGAACCAGGAGGATAATATGCATTATGCTCATATGAAAAGAACACCAAAATGGAGCTTGTTAAAAATCATTGAATTTTAATATCCAGTCTTGCTCCTGAAAAGACTGAGAAGGAAACATGCCTTCTTTTCTTAGGAGAAGTCAGTCTATAGTGAGTGGTTTTGCATAACCATTTTGTTTTGTTACTCAGGCGTGGGTGTGCCCAGTTCTTGGTTAGGGTTAGGACTGGGGCTCTAGGCCACTTCAGAAGTATGGAGCTCCCTGGGTGCTACCCTCTGATCCCACACTCTGCTTTCCAACTCTGACTCAAAAGGGAGACAAAAAGGTATCTTGTCTTCTCCTATCAGAATGGAAGCTTCTTAAAGGGCAGAGACCCTTGCTTGCTTGTGGTTGAATTTCTAACACCTAGTACAGAGCCTGGCATGCAGTAAATACTTGAAAATGTTTTTTTCATTCATTCATTCATTCATTCATTCATTCATTCAGTGGTTGGGAGTGGGAAGGTGTGAAGTGGGGTGGGAGGAATCAGGGAACTCATGCTGCCTTTCCTTGTGAGCTGCCATCTGATGAAAAGGGGTGGAGGGAGGGTGCTCACTAGAGGAAGGACTTCATGAGAGGAAGGACCTGTTAGATACCTCTAATTTGCCAGGGTTTATATGTGTCACAAATTGTCACTACATATGTTACCCACCAAACTCACCTATTCCCACACTTAGATACCACCTCCTCTTCCCCCAGAAGGATCCTCTTATCAATGCTACGGGGTGGGATTGCCTGGGAGTATCTCAAGCTAGGACCACATAAACAACCAAAATACTTTCTCCCATTCCTTGTCCCCTAGGCACTGCATTTAGAAAGAGATGGGGAAGACTGTGAAGGGAGGCAGGGAGGTTATCAGGGACAACACCGTGGGGTCCCTGACTCCCCTATTCCAGGGAGTGTGAGGAGTCTTAGTGACCCTAGCAGTGGCCAGGCATGCAAATGACTTGGACTAGGGATGGAGGGTGTCAGGTAGTATCGACATCACCCCCACCCCTTTATAGCCTCTTTTCCTCTCCAGCAAAGAACATGGTGCTTTGGGGGGGGGGGCAGGACAAGTGAATGCCACACTCTCACTTTGAATACTTCTCCCCCCCCACACCCCAAGTTTGGTTTCAGGGAGCTGAGTCTTCCTTGTTATCCATTTAGCCAAGATTTTTGCAGGAGGGAGAATTTCAGTTAATCTTGAAATAATGGGAGAGAAAGGAAATTAAAATTGTTGGTTTTTTTCCCCTAATGCAACAGCTTATTTATTTAGAAGCCAGAGACACTCCAATCAGCACACACAGTCTCACTTTAAAGGACATGTTCTCCCCATCAATTTTATGAGTAGATTTTCCTTTTAAGCACAATTTGTTTTAGAAGCCCAGAGAAAGTAGTGCTGAAAGATGAGTTAATGATGAGTCCTCAGAACCCTGAAGGATTATTACTCAAGAAGACGGTGAGGCAGAAAGGATTCAGGTCAGTCACAAGGAAGAACTTGCTAAGTAAGGGTTACTAGACATAGGCAGGCTAGCATCGTGGAAAGGGCAGAGCGCCTGTTAAAGACCTTGATCTGACATTATAAATGTCATATTATTTAAAGCCGGAAGGAAGTGAAGGAATCATCTGGTCTAATTCACTCATTTTATAGATTAGAAAACTCAGCCCAGAAAGGTTAGCTGACTTACCCAAGGTCACACAGCAAGCAGTAGAAGTAGAATTTGATCCTAGATCCTCTGGGCTTAAATCCAGCACTCTCTGAATTACCCCAGAGGACCTGCTTCCGGTTTACTTGCCTATTTAAAAAGAGAGAGAGAGAGAGAGAGAGAGAGAGAGAGAGAGACAGAGAGAGAGAGAGAGAGAGATGGATAAAAAAAGGAAGCAAACATGTATGAAATGCCTGCTGTGTGCCAAACACTGTGCTAAGTAATTTAGAAATATGTCCTTTGATTCTCACAACCCTGGAAGAGAAGTGCTGTTGTTAACTCCATTTTACAGTTGGGGAAATTGAGGCAGACTGAGGCAAGGTAAAGTGACTTGCCCACAGTCATACAGCTAGTAAGTATTTGGATTCAAGGCTGTATTTGAACATAAATCTTCCAGCACTCTTTCTAGGTACCACCTAGCTGCCTCAGGAAAAGATGATCATTGAGTTCTCTCCCAGACCCATAATCATACATTAGAACAGTCTTTGTGACTATTTCTAGCACCATGCTTTACACGTGATTGTAGATTTACAGCTAAAAAGGCACCTTAGAGACCATCTAATGCAGGGGTGGGGAACCTGCAGCCTTGAGTCCACATGTGGCCGTCTAGGTCTTCGGGTGCATCCTTTTGACTAAGTCCAAGTTTTATAGGACAATTCCTTTTATTAAAGGGGATTTGTTCTGTGAAGTTTGGATTCAGTTTGGATCAGTCAAAGGTCTGTACTTGAGGATCTAGAGGGCCACCTGTGACCTCTAGGATGTGGGTTCCTCACCCCTGATCCTAGTACAACCCCCTCATTTTCCAAAGGAAAAAACTGAAACCCAGAAATTAGATGACTTGCCCAAGGTCACAAAGATGGGATTTGAGTTAACTTTAGTATGCTTAGAGTTTCTCCCACGGAGAGCTTATGGCGCTGGACTGGGTGAGGGTAGTGTGGTGATTAAAAAGGTTCGAGAAACATAATTTCTGGGTGATTTAATCATTTTATTAATAGTGCCAGCATTTGAATAAAAGGATGGTCATTTGGCTACCTCTCTCTTAAGACCAAAGAAAATCATGGCAGAAGGCTCATGGTCTCTATGCCCTTTGAAGAATAGGTGTCTCCCTGGATGGTAATCAGCCCCGATTGGTTAACAATTCATGAGGGAATGAAGATTCCAGTGAGGGGCTGGACCTGAACTCTGATTGTATCATTTACTCCTTAAACTACCCCCAGCCTCGGGCAATCGATTCAAAGAATTTATTCCCACCCAAACCCGAGCAGAACACGATGGCTGCCCTACCTGGGTAGGGTCTGGATGGAGAAGGTTAGTTCAACCTTCAGAGACTGAGGTCTTCAAATAAAGACGAAAAAGGGAGAATTCGGAATGTCCCCAAGTCATTGATTATCAATAAGCATTTCTCTCAGAAGTGTGGCAGCAAGCAGAGGGTCCAGAAGGGAGGGTTGTAAAGCCAGGTGGAGGAAGGAAGGAAGGACCGTGATAAAGAACTTCCATGAATCCCACCCGGGCGTGTAGAACGAAGGGCAGACACCTGGCTCGGGAGGGACGCGGGTGCGATTGCTGACGACTCCTCCTTGTCTGAGGAGTTTCTGAGACGCTTCTCAATGCCATCCAGCTGCACTCCGGCATTGTGCGCTTCTCACGGAGTTACAGGGGTTGCCACAACATTATTGGATTGTTTTGACATCTCAGACGATTAGGAAGAAGTTAAAAATAACCCTCCTCCCCCCTCTTAGATTGGTGACACATTTCTTTTGTCTCCTTTCTTCCTGAAGGGAGTTTCTGCCGGCCTAATCAAGAAACAGGGGAGGAGTGTTCATGCATTTTTAATTTCCAAGCCGAGCTGGGAGTGAATGTAAACAAAACAGTAGATAAAGGGAGCTGGCAGAATCTGTGGGAGACCTTGGGTGCTTCCGAGGCTTTATTGGGGTAGGGTTGTTCTTAAGTCAAGTAGAGAGAAGGAGAGATTTCTTCATAGGCATGATTTTTAGGGTGCAAGATGGTGTGGCTCTGGCTGTTCCTAGTTAAGCTTTGATTGAGCTGGATGATGCCGGAGATGGAGCGCGGAGCCTATACTCAGGGAGACCTGAAATGAAATCCAGCCTCCAATGCTTCCTCCCTGTATGACCCTGGGCAAGTCACTTAACTCCGCTTGCCTCAGTTTCCTTGCCTGTAAAATGAGCCGGAGAAGGAAATGGAAAATCACTCCAGAAATCCCCCGATGGGGTCACGAGGAGTCAGACATGATTGAAATGGCTGAGCAACAATCCGTAATGGAAAGACCGCTGACCACTGGCTCTTGCATCTGAGGAGCGACATCCAAATCCTCCTCTCTCCTGCGCTGCTTGGTGCCTCTGTGACCTTGGTGAAGTCATTGTAGTATCCCTGAGCCTTGATTTCTTTATTTGTAAAATGAGGTGATTGGACCAGTGGCCTCTGACGTCCCTTAGATCTGTGAGGGTTTGACCATCTTTTTTGTTCAGTTTTTTTTTTTTCCGGTCATATCCTACTCTCTGTGACCCCATGCGGAGCTTTTCTTGGCAAAGACACTGGACGGGTTTGCCATTTCCTTCTCCAGTCCCTTTACAGATGAGGAAACTGAGGCAAACAGGGTTAAGCAACTTGCCCAGGGTCACACATCCAAAAAGCATCTGAGGCCGGCTTTGACAAGCCTTCCTGACTCCAGTGCTGACCCTCTATCCCCTGCGCACCCCGGCTGCCCGTAGGATCGCCTCCTCCTGCCTCAGCCCTTCTCGGGGTGGGAGCCTGCGACGCCTACCGAGTGCTGGGTGATTTGGGGAGTCTCGAATGTGACAGTTGCCCTCCTCTCAGGCTTCCCCCCCCCCTCCCCCGGACTGAGCTGTGGTTTCTTTATCAAGATGAGGCTGGGCTTTCAAAACACTCAAACCTCTGAAGCGAGTGAGTTGGAGAATATACCCGGAGCAGCTTTTTAGCATTAGCAGCTCTCTCTTCATGTATTTAGCTTCGCTGCCTAAATATCCATAAATATCCTAACATTCAGTGATTTTTTTTCCCCACTGCTCAGCAGACAGACATTAGCAACACCCTTGAACCCACCTGCTTTTCTGCCCAGCACATACACATATCGATATGTGTATGGCCAATAACTGATTCATACTCTAAGCTGATGTGCTGCTCTGGTCTCCTTTGCTCTGTCTTCTGTGTTTTGGGGATCTCCATCGCCCACCCCCCACCTAAAGTGCCCTGTGAACTGACCCCTCTAAGGAACTTTCCTTTTGCTTCTCAGAATGCCTACGTAAACATCAACCGCATCATGTCTGTGGCCTCCCGCCTGTCGGAAGCGGGCCACTATGCTTCCCAGCAGATCAAACAGATCTCCGCTCAGCTGGACCAGGAATGGAAGAGCTTCGCAGCCGCCCTCGACGAGCGCAGCACCATCCTGGCCATGTCGGCCGTGTTCCACCAGAAAGCCGAGCAGGTGAGATGGATGGCTGGACGTGCTTTGGGAAGGGGCTTCTCAGAGGGGCAGAGGGGCTGAGGCGGGGCTGAGTCACACAGCTGGGCTGAGGCCATTTGCCATGGAGCAAGAAAGGAACCTTGGTGCTGTAGAACAAAGAGCCTTCACCTTGAGTCAAGAGAGCTGAGCTCGAGCCTTAGTAAGTGTGTGGCCCTAGGGAAGTTCCTGGGCTTCTCTGAGATTTAGTGTCCTCATCTGTATAATGGGCTTTCCAATCATTGTGTCACCTCCTCCAGGGCTGCTGTGAGGAAGCTGTTGCACTAAATGAGCATTCATGATTATTACAAATAGTGAGTGGTTGAAACTGTCCTTTTAATTATCCGACTTTAGACCAACTTTCAATATTTGAGTATTTTCCCTATTGGAGGAAAGCATGGGGCTGAGTGATTAAGTAGAATTATAGGGGCATAGATTTAGAGCTGGAAGGGACCTTAGAGACTGAGGCCAATTCTCTCATTTGCAGGTGAGAAAACTGAGGGCCAGGAAGATGCCCATGGTCACTCACCTAATTAAATTTCTGAGGCAGGATTAATATCTGCAATCCAACACACCATCTTCTCCCCATGTTACCTGTATCCATATGGAAAGGACCAAAGCTTTATTATTATTATTATTTATTATTTTTGCTTTTGGAGGGGGAAGGTAGGGCAGTTGGTGTTAAGTGACTTGCCCAAGGTCACACGGCTAGTTTTGTGTTAAATCTCTGACGGATTTGAACTCAGGTCCTCCCGACTCTAGGGCTACTGCACCACCTAGCCGCCCTTTTAATTTTTTTGTTTGAGAATGTATTAGAAGAAGGTGTGTGTGTATGTATATATATGTATATGTGTGTATGTATGTATGTATACATATACACACATATGCATATATGCACACACACATATATATAGATACACATACCTGGGTGAGGAGATAGGAATGACTCAGATGTGTCTGTGGCTCAGAGGGAAGCCCCCCACAGGTTACATACCTGTTATGGGTCATTCCCACACTGGGTAACGTGGCGCACAGTGAATTGGCACAGCCCTAAGTTGGTTTGTTTACTGGTTCACACATTCTTTCTGTCTTCTTCATATGGGTCCATCCTGGACTTTTTGTTGTTGTTGAATGACTTCATCCGTGTCCAACTTTTGGGATTGTCTTGGCAAAGACACAGCAGCTGTTCGCCATTTCCTTCTCTAGCTCATTTTCTGGATGAGGGAATTGAGGCAAGCAGGGTGAAGTGATTTGCCCAGGGTCACATAAACTAGTTAGTGTCTAAGGCCAGATTTGAACTCAAGAAGAGGAGTCTTCCTGATTCCAAGCCCCGGCACTTCATCTACTGAGCCACCTAGGACGCAGAGGTCTGCAAAGGCAGGAGCTACATCTGTTTGCTCTCCTGGGTAGCCTACAGCACATCGCTGGTATAGAAACAAGAAATTACCCCATGGGTCATTGGGCTATCAGAGGGTTGCTTCAGGTTTAGAAACAAGGAGAGTTATACCCGGCTACCATCCTGCCCCACCTCCATGTGTTTGTAGCTCTTGGCTCAAAAATCCAGAAGGAGTAGAGGGTCCCAGGGGATGGCAGAAAACAAGAGTGGTTTAGGAGTCAAAGGACCTGGGTTTGAATCCCACCTCTGCCACTTAATAACTGCATAATCTTGGGCAAGATGACACTCTCTGTACCTCAGTTTCCCCATATATAAAACAAAGAAGTGGGACTAGATGGCCTCTTGCCTGTCCTCACTTCTATATTTCTGCTGCCCCCTTGCCCTGACCACCCTTTTCCTTGAGATGCAAAATGATATAGCAGAATGAGAGGCAGTTGTGTTGTCAGGAGGAACTTTGGAGATTAGCTTGGGCAGATGACTCATCTCTGGGCTTGTTTCCTTATCTGCAAAATGAAGGGATTGGATTGGGTAGCTCCTAAGACTCCTTCTTCTCTCTGAATCCAAGATCCAAGTGACACTGATAAGTGTCACTTATCAGTGTGTCTCTAGAACAAACCATATATCCTCTCCAGGACCCTTCTCTCATTTTTAAAATGTGGTGTTTGGCCTTGGAGACCTTTGAGGTCCCTTCCAGTGCTAAATCTGTGATGCTATGACTGTCCATTTTTCTTAGGTCTATGTGGATTCCTTGGTGTGTGGGAGAGAGGGAAGAAGGAGGCAGTTTCAGACTTGTCTTCCATCGGCACATGCCTCCTTTAGGCTTGAGGCATGAATATGAGGCCTTTTCCAGGATTTTTCACTCTATAGCATGTTTGAAGAGGGGGAACAGTCACCAGGATGTTATCAAACACATGAAATGTATTCCTGGGTAAAATCCAGCACTTTTTTTGGAATTGCTAAGATATGATCTAATGTGATTTTTTTAATGGAAAGAAAAGAAAGAAAAAGCTCGGGGATGAAAGGTGCCGCCACTGAGGCTCGAACTTAAGTGCTTCCAGGCAGAGCCCAGGCTGGGCTGTAACTGGGGCAGTTGCTTGTGTTTGATGCATCCTGACCTGAGCTGATTTGAATCAGAAGCAATTTGCTTGATTTCTGTTTGTTATGTGAGTTCTTCAGGTATCAGCACTGTCACTATCCCCGATCTGTTAGCCAAAGCCATAAACCACGCTTCCCTTCGTCTGAAAAAGCTATCCCTGACTGTCCTTTCAATACATTTATTTAGGCAGCTTTTTATTGTCCCATGGGAGCTATTCCAGGCAATGGGATAAAAAGGTATTCAGGCAATTAATTTAAATGGAGCTGTGCCCCCACCAGAGAGGAACCACATACAGACGTATTCCAAGCCGTTGTCCAGAAGACTGTTTACGTTTTTCAAGGTATTTTTTGCCCAATAAACCAGAAAGATTTCACTGGGCTCATCAGTTGTTTATGGAAATCCATACCCTTCTACGGTTGTTAATTTTTGTTAATTTGGTGCCTCTGTGAAATTGTACAGTGTATGTCATATGACTAGGAGCATCGCATAGTGAATAGAGAGCTGACTTTAAAGCCAGAGGCAGTTGATGACACAGTGATCAGAACTCTGGACCTGGAGTCAAGAAGATCTGAGTTCAAATATAACCTCAGGCACTTTCTAGCTGGGTGACCTTGGGTAAATCACTTTACCTCTGTTGGCCTCAGTTTCTCTAACTGTATAAAATGGCCATAATATCCTAAAGACATTTAGGATGATTTCATTGCTTTATGGTCATATGGAAAGGATATCAATATTTCTGTCTTCTATCTATCTATCTATCTGTCTATCTATCTATCCATCTATCCACCCATGCATCCATACATACATCTATCCATACATCCATCCATCCATCCATCCATCCATACATACATACATACATACATACATACATCCTACATCACAGGGTTGTTGTAAATATCGGATGATATAATATTTATAAAATGGTTGGTCCAGTGTCAAGTAGAGTAGGTGCTTTAAGAATGCCTATTCCATTCCTTTCCCCTTCTGTGACCTTGGGTTCAGGTCCCACCACTGACACATAGTGACTTGAACAAACCAACACTCTAGGAAATTCTTTAAAACTTTGTGGCAGACTAGGTGCCAACCTACATTGCTAGAGAAAATCTCCTTACTATGCAAATGAAATCAGAGATCCTGTCCCAGAGTTCCTATTCTCCTGTTTAACCATAGAGATGTGCAGTGTCCAGTGGTGTCAAACTCAAAAAGAAATGGCTTCCTAAGGGTCACATATTGACTTAGAAAATCTTAAATTTATATTATCTACATTGAATTATAATTGTATTTATTTCATTTACCATTTCCCAGTTATGTTTTAATATGGTACACTCAGGAGTTCTGGCTCCTGATCCTGAGTCTGACACCTCTGGTGTATACCCTGACTGCCACCCCTCTCCCACACAGATGACTAAGCAGCTTGTGATCCTTCCTGTAAACTCTCTTGTCTTTCTCTCCTCTGCTTCTGCATTGGGAACCAATGGATTGTTGTTTCTACTGTTACATTTAGAAGCTTCTAGGAATCTCTGCACATCCCTGGAGGTCTTTATGGCACTTCTGGGTGTTGCCTTGCTTGCTTTCCTAACCTAATACATACATACCCCAAAGCATTAGAGCCTTCCCTACATATGCTATACATATGGAAGTGTGGTAGAGCCAGAAGGCATCAAGATTGTATCCAAAGGCATTTAGGATGATTTCATTGCTTTATAGTCATATAGAAAGGATATCAATATGTCTGTCTTCTGTCTATCTATCTATCTATCTATCTATCTATCTATCTATCTATCTATTCATCATGTATCTTTCTATCTGTCTGTCTGTCTGTCTGCCTGCCTGCCTGTCTGTCTGTCTGTCTCTGTCTATCTATCTATCTTTCTATCTATCCATCCATCTATCCATCCATCCATCCATCCCTCTCTCTCTCCCTCCCTCCCTCTCTCTGTCTGTCTCTCTGTCTCTGTCTCTCTCTGTCTCTGTCTCTCTCTGTCTCTCTGTCTCTGTCTCTCTGTCTCTCTGTCTCTGTCTCTGTCTCTCTCTGTCTCTCTCTGTGTCTCTGTCTCTCTCTGTGTCTCTGTCTCTGTCTGTCTCTGTCTGTCTCTCTGTCTCTCTGTCTTTCTCTCTCTCTCTCTCTCTCTCTCTCTCTCTCTCTCTCTCTCCCTCTCTCTCTCTCTCTCTCTAGCAGCATGGCATAGTGCATAGTGAACTGATTTCATAGTCAAGGTTCAAGACCAGCCTCTTACACATACCATACCTTTGACCATGGCCAAGTCATTTATATCTGAGTGCCCTAGGCAATCCTCTGAAGCTGTTCATTTGTTTCAATCATGTTCAATTCTTTGGGACCCTATTTGGGGTTTTCTTGGCAGAGATACTGGAGTGCTTTGCCATTTCTTTCTCCAGCTCATTTTACAGATGAGGAAACTGAGGCAAACAGGGGTAAGTGACTCGCTCAGGGTCACACTTCTAGTGTCTTAGGCCAGATTTGAACTGTGGAAGATGAGTCTTCCTGACTTCGGGACCAGTGCTCCATCCCCTGTGCCTCCTTGCTGCCGGTCTTTTAAGAGCATAAAGTTGTAAACTCCTGATTTGCATTTTGCATTTGCATTGATTTCCTTCTAATAAGAGAGAATTTCCCTAAACTAAAAAAAATCATAACTCCAGAACAAAAGGACACACACACACACACACACATATATGTACACACACATATATCTCTATCTATCTCTGTCTACACACACACACATACCCACACATGCGTGCATGCACACACACATATTTCCATATCAGCCAAGGAGGTAGAAAGACCTTGGCTTGTCCTACCTATGTAACCATCTCAGATGGGTCACCTTTTAGTTCCCAGGCAGCTCTCTAAGCCTGGATGGTATAAAAGGGTTGCTAGTATGTGTTGGTAAAGGGAGTTTCCACACTAGAGATTTCCTATACTGATGAAATAATAGATTTAGATCAAATATATCCGTATAGATCCATATATCTACATATCCATAAATACATTTATATACTTATATATGTGAATATAATCTGTCTATCTATCTATCTGTCCATCTATCTGTCTATCATCTATCCATCTATCCATCCATCCATCTATCCATCCGTCCATCCATCCATCCATCCATCCATCCATCCATCCATCCATCCATCAGTCTGTCTTATATGCTATATCTAGTATAATGGCTAGCACTAGTATAATGGTATATGCGCTCTAAGGCTCATAAAGCATTACATCAGTATTTTCTCTTTTGATCCTCACGACGGCTCTGAGAGGGAGGTGCTTTATTATCCTCTCTTTGTAGAGAGGTAAACTGATACAGACATAGATCGTGACTTACCTGGGTAAATGTCCTGTTCTCTTAGGCAGGATTTGAACTCAGGTCTTCCTGACTCCATCCTCATGTCCCCTGAGAAGTTAGTATAGTCATATGGTATCAAGTGTGACTTGTAGACTCGGTCTATTTTACTTTATAATCGTAACTTACTTATATACCCAGTAAAATGTAAGCTCTTTAAGGATAATACCTGTTCTTCATTTTGCCCTAGTCTTCCTGGTACCTAGCCCATACATACTATATGCATATTTAAACATAGTCTACTATATGTAGTAGATACTTAGGAAATGCTTTGGGGAGGTGAATTGGAGTCCTGTGTAAATGTGTGTATAAATAATCCTTGACATTGTGCACACCTTGGGTTGGGAAGTGCAGTATCCCACACTCCAAAGTCCAAAACCAGGGACCCACAGGCTCTCCCACAGGTTCAGAATTCAAGACTGGAAATAAGAAATCTACTGACTCTTTTATTGAGGGAATAAGAGGGAAGTGGCTTTTCCCCTTCATGCTTCTGCCATATATGTTCATACCCTACACATGGACAATATCTGATCTCACAAGTGAGTCCAATTATCCATCTCGTGGCATTTTTACAGTTATTTCATAGCCATAATCTTTGCTAGTGGGAACCACGTTTTCCAGGTTAACCAACTTTTTGGGAAGAAAGTAACTGTGGTATTAGGATGAGGAGAACCCCTTAGATAGTGTTTCATAAAGGAAGCGAGTAGCTTCTTTCTGTGTGTTGGAGCTCATCAACTGAAACCCAACATCACCCCTAATCAAACCTGGGGCTCCTAATCATGTCTGTACCTTGGATCCCTTTGGCAGTATATTGTCCCTCTCTGAAAGTAACCCTTTTAAATATTTGAAGGAAATACTACATTTCATCCAGAGGTTAATGAAAATAAAGGTGCTGTTTTTGTTCCCATTTAAACCCACGAGTTCCAGGAAGTCTAATGTCAAGTTAAGAACTCCTGACCTAGAGAGACAGTCAGACAGGACGTAGAGTCAACATGGTAAACTCTGACTGGATATAACTCGAGTATAGTCAATTAACTGCCAATCTTTTGCATTAATAGAAGGAACCAAAAATGTGGAGAATACACAGAATAATGTATAATAAAACATGATTTCTTTTGGGCTTTAGCATGTGCTCCTATACCGACTTTTGAAAATGATGCATTTACTTTTCATAACACTTGAAACAATATAATGAGAGTACCCTTGTGAAGGGCCACATGGAGGAGCTGGGAAACCATCCAATTCTTCCATTCAGTTTTAGTCTTGCCTGTAATCCGGTGCATGCTGGGAATAGCCCTCTCTCCCTCAGACCAATACATAGCACCCATGGAGCCATCGTCTTTGAAATCTTCCCTGGGTAGGGACTCTTTTCAGTACATTTCAAAGGAATGCCCTGCTACAGCCGAAGTAAGAGTAAGAGAGTGTGACATGTCAACAAAGACAAGTAATCAAACTGAATACTTCCAGTAATTTGAAGTTAACTTGAAAGCAAGAGTTGGGACAGATTAGCAGGACAGTTCATTGTGCATAAATAAAAGCTACACTAATATTCTCTCCAAATTAGCCCATTTATCCAGGGTTTTCTTCCAACAAAGCTGCCCCCTCCAAGTCTTTTAATGCTAATATAGAATGACAGCTAAGAAATCTTTAGCATCTCAAGCTTAAGCAGTGATTCTATAATACAGAAGTTGGCTCACAACATCTCTCAAGTGTCAATCATCTAGTACTTATTGATGGCTTTTACACGCCGATCCCTATGTTAGACATTGGGGATACAGCGACAGAGAAGGAAACAATCTCTCTTATGGACTTTCTGTCTAAGGGAGGAAAGGTTTACACTGATTGCTTATTAGTTGCTGTTGGAACTCAACTCTGCCTTTTGTCAGAATCTCTCGAGGTCACTCTCTTTGTCTCAGGGGTGCCAGAGAGGATCATAGCATTCAGAGCTGGAAAGGGTCTTGGGACACATCTAGCCTAGCACGTGCATTTTCCATATGAGAAAACTGGGACCTAGTGAAAGTGGCTTGTCCAGATTATGTATCTAGGAAGTGACAGAGCTTTCACTTGAATCTTCTGACTCCATGTCTTGCTGCTGTCTCTACTATACCACATTGCCTTCCTTCTCCCTAACTTAATACCTCATGTTACTTCAGTTCCTAGCAGGAGTGGATGCCTGGTGTAAGATGTGCAGTGAAGGTGGCCTCCCATCCGAGACACAGGACCTAGAGCTGGCCATCCACCATCACCAGTCCTTATATGAGCAGGTGACACAGGCCTACACTGAGGTAAGAATTGCATCTGCCTGGGCTGGGCGAGAGGAGTAAGAATGAGAAATAACACAGGGGTTTGGGAGGTAAGGCAATCTCCAGACAAGGGGGTGTGATGGGGCTGGTACAGAATCAAGATTTTCTGTCTCTCTGGGAATTCTCCAGGAGTCAATAACCACCCGTCCCTATCTTTGGGCTACTTTCCCATCCTGCCTCTGATCGTATAGCTAGTGATGCCGGCAGAAAACACCAAGAGCTGAGTGTCCATTCTGTGTAGAGTACTGTATTACAAAAGGACTCCCTAATCTGCCAAGTTACCGAGTTTACACTTTTCCCATAGATTGAACTTGATGAAATAGCCCCTCACTTCTTTAGAAATTCTTTGGCAAATTCAGTGGCTTAGACCAGAGGAATCAATTACACAGCCTGATGTCTGCAAGGTGGCCTTATTCTGGCCAGAACCAGATTAAATTGTAATTGGGAATTATGTAACAAAATAAATAAAAACACAATAGAACATAGATAACATTAACCTGTATTTTTCTAAGTCAATATGTGGTCCCAGGAACCCTTCTGTATGGTTTAGCATTTGTTTCCCCAAATGTCTATTATCCTCCTGGCACAAGAAGGAAGACTTTTCCATAGGATTAGAAATTATTGGTACTATGAGTCCCAGGGACATTAACCCACTCAGTAAAGTTTAAGCTCTTGAATGTCAGGGCTTGGTGACACTGGCCCAGTGCGGCCTCAACATTCATTCTCACACTGTTTTTACCTTCTGCTTTCTGCCCTAAGAGATTCCCATTTGAAGAGTATTTTTACATCGATCCATCAATTGATGAGCATTTATTTAGTGCCAATGATGTTCTCAGTCAGGAGTGGGAAACATGTGACTTTGAGGTCACATGTGACCCTCTAGGTCTTCAAGTGTAGCCCTTTGACTGAGTCCAAGCTTTACAGAACAGATCCTTTTATCCAGGACGTTTGTTTTGCGAAGTTTGGATTGAGTCAAAGGGCTGCACTCGAGGACCTAGAAGACCAGGACCACATGTGGCCTCAAGGCTGCAGTTCCCGTTAGGTGCCCACTCCATTAGACACCTTCTGGAAATACAAAGAAGGTGAATGTTGTCTCCTAACTGGAGAGGCAACAAGTACATGTATAACATTATACAGAATTATATAAATATATATCATGTATGTATATATAATTATATTTATTATTACATATTTATGTATAAATTATATAAAACCATGCAGAATAAATGTAAAGAGAGTAAGAACAAAGTAGTTTGATACAGGGTAGTTTGGGAATGATTCAAAAGAGATTATGGGACGTGGTGCTTGAGCTGCAGCTTGAAAGAAAAGAAGAATTCTGCGAGTCAGAGATGAGAAGAGATGGAGTTCCAGGCATGAGGGACAGCCAGTGCAAAGGGATGGAGGGGGGAGTGATGTTTGTGATGAACAGAGAAAAAGCCAGTTTGGCTGGACCATAGAATGTGGGGAGAACAAAGATGCATTATAATGCACAAGGGAGCCCTAGTATATGACTTTGTCTTCTCTAGACTCCTATGAAACTAACCATTCTTATAGGATTTGCCCCAGTATTTCACGTTAATGTGATTTTTATAAATGACTAGGGCAAAGTCTCCCATCGTTTCCGAACAAACCTTCCTCCTAGGGCAGGTCACCCCCATCCTTTTTATAAAGTTCCTGGAGAGAAAGATTGTCTCATTTTTTAATTAGTAACCCTATCAACCAGCACGAGGATTGGCATGTAGCAAGCACTTGATAAATTCTTATTGATTGATACATAGGTGAGAAAGTTCTACTTTCTTAGGGAGAATGACTGAAGGCTTGGCTTTATATCCATTGTTGTTTACCTCCTTTAACATAAAGTCAATGATCTGTCCTTCCTAACTGACTAGAGCCCTGTGCTCCAGAGATATTGGACTTCCTCTGCTTTTCTATAGCCATTAACTGCTCAGACAGGACAGCCATAGTTTAGTGCCTCTCAAAAACAGTTCCCTGAGTGCCTGCAATTCATGAGATAATCACCTTTCTTCTATCCCACCCTTGACAGAGAAATTATCTTGATTTGACTTTGCCTCCTACTGGAATCAATTTAATTTTGCGGTCCAGTCACTGTTTTCAAGTTGACCTCTATCCCCATCTCCTGGTGGTCTGGCTGCTTGGTCATCTATTGTGTCAACTGGCAGGGATGACTCAATTCCTTTTTTGGAGAAAACTCAATTACTCACCAGTAAATTTGTTTCTCCAAAGATGTATTGTCTCTGACAGTTGGCATGGTTTCTCCATAACTGACTCCTCAGATATGTTGCTAACACCTTTGCTTCTTTGTCTGATAATCAAGTGGAATTTGGACCCAAAGAATTGACCCAAGTGGGTTTTATAGTCCCTCTAGATTAAGGTAAGAACATGTGCTTCTTTCAGAGTGACTGGATCTTCCAGATTGCTTCTATTTTTAAGGGGGAAAAAACCCCAACCTGATACAGATGAGATTGAGTTGGTTGTTGTCCTTTGTATTTGAAGGGACCAAAATGACAGCCCTTTGTCAGGTCAAGATACACAAGGTACAGTGTGTCTGATTGTGGCTGATCAGAACTATATGGGCTCAGAAGGCTCTACAACTGGTCAGGCACAAATAGTTCATATGACAAATGAGATTAAATTTTCTATAGACACAGAAATATTAAGGGAAACAGCATGATTCATAATAGAATTTCAGTAGCTCTGAAATCAGAAGACCCAAATTCAAATCCTACCACCAAGGGGACCCTGGTAGAATGACTCAGTTTCCTAGGACCTCGTTTCCTTTTCTATAAAACAGGGTGTTGCACTAGTGGTACTTATGAAATCCCTTTCAATTTTTGATCTCTGATCCTCTGAATAATAATCGCATTTGAATCATAGAACTTTTTTCAAAAAAGAACCATAGAGATTATTTAATCCAGCTCTCTTCTTTTACAGCTGAGAAAATTGAGACCTAGATAAATGAAGTACCTTGTCCAAGTCCATGGCCCCATTGGGACTAGAATCCATGTGTCCTAACTCAGAGTCCCAGATTTCTTTTCCCTGCACTGGGCTGTCTCCCACTTGTCTCCCACAGGACATAGCTCTGTTGTGCCTAGTTACTCCCTCCAAACCCTCAAGTGATAGAGAAAAGAATCATCAGCTGCCTCACCCAGATATGGACAAGGAGGTAGAGGTGACCAGAGCATCCTTTTCCCAAGCCACAGTGTCTGTAGGGCACCAAATCATCAAACAGCATAATTGAGCAGAACCATGTTGGGTGAGGGCCTTGAGGTTTGACCAAAAGAAAGATGGCTTATTAACCAGAACATGGGCTGGAGGAAGATTCCATTTGACCATTTCATAATATTCTTCTCTCCCTGCTTCCTCTGACATTGAACCATATAGGGTGGGATTGGGTGTGGGATAGTATTTGATTGGTCTTCTTTTTCTAGCAGCCTCCCCCAGACTTTCTGACCCAATTTCCCCCAGAACTCTATCAGCTTGGCTAGTTTCCATAGTCAACTGAAAGTGATAGAAGCCACATCTGGGATCTTGAACGTTCTGCCAACTTGTTGTCAGGGACTGAGGGAACAGGGGGGAAGAGGCTGGAGCCAGCAAAGGCAGCCTCCCATCTCCTGTTATCAGTCCAGAGTTTACCAGTAGAGTTAACATTCCATATTAATCACCTCTCTTGGAGTCCTTTGTTGACCATCTCCCTCAAGGATTATGTGGGTCTCTTCCCTGTAATCACATCCTTTTTCAGTGAAGAAGAAAGGTTCATAGTGTTGCCAAGCTACCAATTGCTCCAGAGGATGGGGAAAAGAGAAGATTATCCCTAGATGAGTCAATAGCCCAGTCCCTCAGAAGGTAGGGACTGTAGTGATTTAAACAAAGATAAGGGGTTGTCTTTATTCAAAATGTAGTTTCCATCTTTAATCCATTTTCTTTAATAAAAAAGGTCTTTTTTCTTTTTGCCTTGTTTTTAAAAATATTTTATTTCCCCCCTGATTATATGTCAAAACAATTTTAGCATTTAATTTTGAAAAATTTTGAGTTTCAAATTCTGTCTCTCCCTTCTTATCTTTAGGCAAGCAACCTGATATAGGATATACATGTGCAGTCATACAAAATATATCTCTATGCCAGTCGTGTTGTGAGAGAAAACACAGACAAAAAAAGCAAGAAGAAAAAGAAAGTAAAGCAAAAGTATACTTTGATCTGCATTCAGACTCTACCAGTCCTTTCTCTGGAGATGGATAGCATTTTTTATCAGGCCTTCAGAATTTTCTTGGAACATTGCATTGCTGAGAACAGCTACATCATTTAGAAATGATCATCATATGGTATTACTGTTACTGTGTACAGTATTCTCCTGGTTCTGCTTCTTTCATTTTGCATTAGTTCCTATAAGTCTTTCCAGGTTTTTCTGAGAGCATCCTATCTGTCATTTTTTATAGGGCAATAGCAATCCATCACAGTCATGTACAGCTTGTTCAGCCATTCCCCAACTTATGGACATCCCCTCAATGTACAATTCTTTGCCACATTAAGAGCTGCTGTAAATATTTTTTTCACACATAAATCCTTTTCCTTTTTGGGGTGTATGTGTTTGTTCATTTCTTTGGGACCCAAATCTAATAGTGGTACTTCCTGGTCAAAGAATATTATACATGGTTTCATAGTCCTTTGGGTATAGTTCCAAATTGTTCTACAGAATGGTTCAATCAGTATACATTGCATTATGCTTCAGTATAATCAGTATGCAGTCAGTATACAATATATTAGTGCCTCAATTTTCCCACATCCACACCAACATTTGTAATTTTCCTTTTCTGTCTTATTAGCCAATTTGATAAATGTGGGCTGGTAGCTCAGAGTTGTTTTAATTTGCCTTTCTTTAATCAATAGTAATTTAAAGCATTTTTTCATATGATTATAGAAAGCTTCGATTACTTTGTCTAAAAATTGCCTGTTCGTATCCTCTGACCACTTATCAATTAAGGAATGGCTCTTATTTTTATAAATTTGACTCAGTTCTCTATATATTTGAGAAATGAGGTCTTTGTCAGAAAATTTGCAATACAAATGTTTTCATAGTTATGATTACACACTTTATTCTCCAATATTGCGTTTTCCCCATTAATCCTATTCTCTCTTTCTTTTCACTCTGTCCATTCTCAAAAGTGTTTTGCTTCTGTCTTTTACCTCCCCCAATCTGCCCTCCCTTCTATCACCACCACCCCTTATCTTAATCCCTTCTTCTCCTATTTTTTTTTCTGTATGGTAAAATAGATTCCTATACCCATCTAAGTGGGTTATTCCCTCTCTGAGTCAGTTTTGATGAGAGTAAGGTTGACTCACCTCTCCTCCACATCCTCCATCTTCCTCTCCACTATAATTGTTCTTTTGCACCTCTTTTGTATGAGGCATTTTATCCCATTCTACTGAACCCTTTCCCCTTCTCTGAGTGCATTCCTCTTTCTTACCCCTTAATTTTATTTTTTTAGATAATTGGACCATTACATTTAACTCACACCTATGCTTTCTGTCTATGTATACTCCTTCTAACTGCCCTGATAATGAGAAAGTTTTTAGGAGTTATAAGTATCATCTTCCCATGTAGGAATGTAAACAATTTAGCCTCATTGGAACCCTTATGATTTCTCTTTCTCTTTGCTCTTTACTTTTAAATGTTCCTTTTGAGTTTGATATTTGAAACACAGAATTTCTATTCAGCTCTAGTCTTTTAATTAAGAATGCTTGAAAGTTTTCTATTTCACTGAACCCCCATTTTTTCCCTTGAAAGATTATATTCAAGTATGCTGGGTAGGTGATCTTAGTTGTAATCCTAGCCCTTTTGCCTCTCGGAATATCCCATTCCAAACTGTCCTTTCCTTTAATGTATTTAAATTGTTTCTGTCTGCTTGCAGCATTTCCTCTTTGACCCAGAAGCTCTGGAGTTTGGCTGTAATATTCCTGGGAATTTTCATTTGGGAATCTCTTTCAATCAGTTGGTGGATTCTTTCAATTTCTATTTTGCCCTATGATTCTAGAATAGCAAGGAAGCTTTCCTTGAAAATTTATTGAAAGATGATATGTAGGCTCCTTTTTTAAAATCATGGCTTTCAGGTAGTTCAATCATTTTTAAAATCTCTCTGCTGGATCTATTTTTTCCAGGTCAGTTATTTTTCCAATGAGATATTTCACATTTTCTTCTGTTTTCATTCTTTTGATTTTACTTTATTGTTTCTCAACGTCTCATAAAGTCATTGGGTTCCACTTGAACAATTTTAATTTTTAAGGAATTATTTTCTTCAGTGAACTTTTGTACTTCCTTTCTCATTTGGCCGATTTTACTTTTTAAGGAGTTCTTTTCTTCAGTGAATTTTTGTATATCATTTTTCCATTTGACCAATTCTACTTTTCAAGGTATTCTTCTCCTTGTTGGATTTTTGTGTCTCTTTTACCATTTTGACCTATTCTGTTTTGTAAGGTATCATTTTCTTCAGTGTTTTTGTGCCTCCTTTACCAAGCTGTTGACTGCTTTTTCATGATTTTCTTGTGTCACTCTTATTTCTCTTCACAATTTTTCCTCTACGTCTATTACTTGATTTTAAAATCCTTTTGGACTTTGGGACCTGAGATCAATTCATATTTTTTCTTTGAGGCTTTGAATGTAGCAGTTTTGACTTTCTCTTCCAAGTATATGTTTTAATCTTCCTTGTCACCACAGTAACTTTGGATAGAATTGTTTTCTTCTGTTGTTCATTTGCTAAGCCTATTTCTTGACTTTTAACTCTCTGCTAAAATGAACCCCTGCTTCCAAGGTGAAGGCTTCACTTTCTTAAGCTTCAGGTTTTTTTATTGTTTGGGGTTTTTTTTTGTGTGCACCATTTTTAGACCTAGTTCTGGGTTACTGTAAGCTTCCAGTTCTTCCAAAGTGGTATGATCTAAGGAGAGTTATGTTTATTTCTCTCCTTACCTGTGCTCTGGTCTGTGAGTGACTGACCACAAGCACTTTTTCTGCCTTGGAGCTATGAGCAGAGTCCCCACTCCCCTAAAGCCATAAGCTTTGGCGGACTAGTGCTTCTCCTCACTTTGGGGCTGCCGGCTGCCACCCAGGACTGAGAACCTGATCAGAGTATGGGCAAAGCAATAGAATCCTGCCCCCAGTCAGCAAAGGTACTCTCCTAAGCTCCTTCTAACTTGCTGTTCCACCACTCACCATCTATGGGCTGGGAGCTCCGGAAGAGACACTGTTGCTACTGATTCTGTCTTTTCCAAAGTGTTCTCCTGGTTTGCTGCAATCCACTCTCACCCAGGTACCATATAGACTTTTCCTGCTGACCTCTTAAGTTGCCCTAGTCTGATAATTTGTTTTACCCATCCTTTTGTGGATGCTCCAAGATTAGTTTTGAGGCATGATTTGGAGGGGAATTTGGGGAGAGCTCAGCCAAGGCCCTACCTTTTCTTTTCCATCTTGTCTCTACCCCCAGATTTTCATTCTTTACCTAACCTACACCTTAAAGGAGAAAGAGGAGCCTGAAAAGGACTTTCAGATCAGAGAAATTTTATTTCTTAATATTTCTGGAGAAATTGAAAAGGAGGTTTTCTATTTATTTCCAGAATAGCTATTCAATAATCATTTACTAATTGCATACAAAGCATTGTGTTAGGTGCTGGGAGAAATACAAAGATTCAGTTTCTGTCTTCTTGGGATATTTACAGTCTAGCAGGAAAGATACAGTGCTTCCATAAATATGCCAAACTCTAATAAATATGAGATACTCATTCAGCAGTGTCTCTAGTGTGAGACAGAACAACATACATGCACAAAAATTACAAAGTGTTGTGTGGCATCAGAGGAAAGTAGGATATCAGCAAATGCTTTTTCAAGAAGTTAACATCTGAGCAAAAAGTCTTTTTTTTTTTTTTGCTTTTTGGAGAATAACTGGAGTTAAGTGACTTGCCCAAAGTCACATGGCTAGTTTTTGTGTCAAGGGTCTGAGGCCAGATTTGAACTCAGGTCCTCTTGATTCCAGGGCTGGTGCTCTAGGTGGCCACCTAGCCACCCTGTGAGCAAAAAGTCTTAAATAATTAATACAATTTTGAGGAAAACTTCAGGAAACTCTTCTTTTTCCAGAAAGCTGGATTCCAGAATGATGTTGCTTAGAGACCCCCCCATTTGAGAGAAAGACCAAGACAGACAGACAGATAGACAGACAAACAGACAGACACACACGCATGTTTCAGGATTTCTTAACACTTTTCCTGGAAGCTGAGTTTTAGGAATGACCACAGCAACCACAAAGCTCCTTTCTCCACACCTGTTATTACTTAGGCTCGTTATGCCACTACCCATCCAAGACCGTATCCAGGAATTCAAGGTCCAGGAGCTGTCCTCTTGGGTGACCTGAGTGAAAGCATGCATTTCATGTCTGTACCCCAGGCTGCCCTGAGTGATGTCCTCCTAGCAATGCACAGGTCTGCTCTTGGCTCTGTGGCCTGTCTTCTAAAAAGATAAAGAAGGAAACGGCCTGGTGTTTGGATGAAGAGTCCCTTTTATAGGCCAGCACAAAGGGGTGGCTCCTCTCATAACAGCCTGTCCTAATTTGTCTGAGTCAACCAATCCATTACCACTCGCTGAGACCCACCCTCCATGAGGAGGTTAATCAATCCAGAAGCATTTATTAAACATCAGTTAAGTGCCAAGCACTGTGCTAGGTACTAGGGATGCCAACATGAAGGAATTTGCATTTTTTTCAGGGGAGACAGCATGTGAATTAATAAGTATATACAGAATATATAATACCTAAAGATTTAAATTAAGGATAGTACTGACTGCTAGGGGGCAGATCAGAAAATGCTTCTTGTAGCCAGTCTCTTAAATAGCATTTGGAAAGAAAAAAGGGATTTTGAGAGGCAGGGAAGAAGAGGGTGTGTGTTACAAGCATAGGCACAGCCAGTGCAAAGGCTCAGAGATGGGAGATGGGACTGAAATGTGTGAGTGACAGCAAGGAGACTAGTTTGGTGAGACCATAGAATATGGGAAGGGAAATAATAGCACTGGGAAGATAGTTTGAGGCCCAGTTGTAAAGGACTTTAAAAGTTAAAACAAAGGAGCTTATATTTGATCCTAGTAACAGTTGGAACCATGAGAATTTGTTGAGTAGGAAGTGAGAGTCAGAGCTGCCCTTTAGGAAGATCATTTTGTCATTTGGAGGAGGAGATGTGTGAAGCAGGGAGACCAATTATCTTCAAAGCCAAACGTCCGCTGCCCGAGTTCTCACCCCAGCTCCCACCTCCTGTGTCTTCAGCCTTAGCCAGGGTCCTCATGTACATGTTGTCTCTGCCTGGCTTTCCCTCCGGGCACTTTCTCAGGCTGAGTTTAGAACATGCCCGGCTTTCTTCTTGCAGGTCAGCCAGGATGGCAAAGCTTTACTGGATGTATTGCAGCGGCCCCTGAGTCCTGGCAACTCGGAGTCCCTGACGGCCACTGCCAATTACTCCAAAGCTGTGCACCAGGTCCTGGATGTGGTCCACGAGGTGCTGCACCACCAGCGAAGGCTAGAAAGCATCTGGCAGCACCGGAAGGTCCGCCTCCACCAGCGGCTGCAGCTCTGTGTCTTCCAGCAGGACGTGCAGCAGGTAACAGCTCTTCTCCTCTCTCTACTCTTCTGTAAAGTCCTTCATTCAATTTTTTAAAAATCAATTCAATTTATTCTAAATCAAAGGAGATAAAGAGAGGTGGTCTTTTGTGAACTTATGGAATGAAATCAGTGCCTGGGGGAATGATTCATTTTCTGAGTGATGGATACAACTATAATATCTGTTATGAGTATTTTCCCCTCCCATCTGGAAGAAAAGATTATGTAGATAGTGCCATCTTAAAGTGGGTCGGTATCTGAAGTCTTAGGTTCAAACCCATCTCTTGAACTTATAGAAGCACAGGATTTTTAGAGCTGGATGGACCCTGCAAGGTCATTTAATTCAGTCCCACTCATTATACAGATGAGTAAACATGAGGCCCCCCAAACTGACTTGACTTTGCCCCGGCTGATGAACCAAAGGGAAGTTCCTCAGGGCACCCTTGAGAAACACCTTAAATAAGGTAGTGCTGCCCTGACCTCAGGAGCTTAGCCACTCACCTATTCCAGAATATAGTCACACAGGATTATAAGATTTAGCCTTAGAGATCACACATTTAGAGTTGGAAGGGATCAAAGAGGTAATGAGGTCTAGCACCTTCTTTTAACAGATGAGGGAACTGAGGATCAGAAAGATATAGTTCCGTTCCCAGGATTATATAGCTATCCAGTGTCTAAGACCAAATTAGAACCCAGTACCCTGGAACTCTTCACCCTTTCAGCTCCTAACCTCCCACCCTAGAGCCCCTGTTGTCCTGATGGCCAAAACCCAAGCTAAGCTTCTCTTTTAACCCTGGCCATCCGCTCACCAGCCACGTTTCCACCAGATACCTTGGGGCCTCTGTCTTTGTAAATCAGTCTCTCGTAAGGCAACATCTGGTCTGAAGTAAGTGCTTTTTTCATTCATTCAAAGGGAATGGGAGAGAAGGGGAAAGGGGAAAACTCCCTGACTTCAAGTCCATTGCTCTCTCCACAGTTCAGTGCTTCACTCTGTTCTTTTTTTTGAAGGAATTTTTAACCTGGGATCCATGAACTTAAAAAAATTGATAATATATTTCAATATCGGTTTCAGTATTGTAATCCTGTTTATTTTATTTTATGGGTTTAAATGCATGATTCCTAGAAGGAGCCAACAGGCTTCACTCATCTATCAAAGGGGACTATGACACAAAGTTAAGAATCCTTTTCTTTATTGTTTTATCCTTAAAAAAAGCATTGAAATATTGGTAGAGAGCTCTGTGAAGCACTGTAGGGACAGAGGGTTTGGGCAATGATTATAAAGTGAATCAGATAAATTCACATGATCGTAAGGGAGGCTTGGAGCCCATGACTGGAGGGGCCTCTAGAACTTTTAGCAGAGGCGTTTGGGAGCAGTGGATTTGATGAGTTGTCTGACAAGTTTTGACTTGCAGATCTAGAACTTAAACCTAGATCCTTAGCTAGGATATATTCCAAAGTCAGAAGTGATTTTGAATAGGCAATTATTGTGTACTATTTGGGCCATGGAATTCTGATACTGCTATAGATAATACAGGATTGGTTGCATTAATGTTATGTTGGAGCCATTGTGTACTGGCTCACAAGAGCTGCTTGTTAAATTTTCAGCTTGAGCCTTCACAGTATGAAAATTGGCAAATGTCGGAAATTAGGGCTCAATTTATTGTTTTATTGTCTAGATTTAATAAAGTGATAGAGAACAGTGTTAATAATGCAGATTAAACCTTGAAGTATGTCGTGCCCCCTTTTTTTGAGGGGAGGGGTGCTGGTTGTTAAACGTTTACCATTACGTCCTCACAGATTTGAAATGGATTTTAAAAATAAATACTAGCTTATATTTAGAAAAAACTTTTACGGTTTGCAAAGGGCTCCACATGCTTCTCATTTGATCCTTGTGACAATTCTGTAAGATGGATGGTAATAGCCTTCCCATTTTCAGATGGGACAACTAAGGCTCACAGACACTAAGTGAGGTGCTCGGATTCATATGGTAAATAAGTAGCCAAATCTGGATCCCCGACATTGACTCTAAGATGCTGGTAGGAACAGCCAGCTTTTGGACTGAGTTTTGGCTTTGATGAGAAATTGGGAATTCATATGTATGTGTCTTTTCAGACAGATCGGAGGAGGGAGGGCTATGAAGAAAGCAGGAGGGAGAACAGGAAATCTGTCCTGCGGCCATGGCACCCTTTGCTTGGGGATTACAATACAAAATTTATGTCCCATTAACAGATGTGTTTTCTGAAGGGCCGGTTTCCACAGAGTTTTCTTTGCTGCTGTATCTCCTGACTGGCGAAGGATTGGAGAGGAATCATAGGCTTCATGAGAGAAGTCTCCCCTTGGCCCCTTGTGAGAACCTTCTGGGAAAGGGGGAGAAGCTGATGAATCATTTCTCTACTCTCGCCATCTGGAGTACTCCAGATGAATTTATCATCATTGAGCAAAGGCAGCTGTGATTTAGACACAGTGAGGAGCGAACCATGTGGGGGACAAACAAGAAGGAGTTATTGTTCCAGTGAATTCTCCAGGCTGGGGACAACCCAGACTCCTTTGCATTCTTCCTTTCCTCTTCTCTCCCATGCCCTTTGAATGAATGAAAAAAAGTGCTTACTGTGTATTAGATGCTGCATTACAAGCAGCTGAGTTACAAAGACAGAGGCCCCAAGGTGGAAAGGTGGTTGGTGAGTGGATGGCCAGGGAGTAAAACTTAGCTTAGCTTGCATGTGCTGAAAGAGTGGCCCACAGGAGGCATCTGGCCATCAGGACAACAGGGGCTCTAGGACAGGAGGTCAGGAGCTGACAAGGGTGAAGAGTTCCACGGTATGGCCTCTAATCCAAACAGCTTAAATGGCTGAAATGAAGGTGGCTGAGGAATAATGTCTCTATATTTTGTTCTGCAATAACCCACCAGTCCATAAAATGCTGGACTTGGAATGAGGAAGAAGAGAGTAGTCAATTCATAAATTATTGATTTATGGATTTATTCTCTCCTCCCTCTTGCTCATCAATCATCAGATGTTTGTTGAAAGCCTACTATGTGCAAGACCCTGTGCTGGGAGCTTTGGAGAGACAATGAGGAGTATCCTGCCCTCATTCCCAATGAGTGAGGACATCTATTTTTTCAGTAACTATTGAAGCCCTAAACTGGGCATCACTTTATTATAGGGACAGAGATGCAGTCCCTAGGATAAAAAAGTCACATGCCACTTAATATTGTTAAGATCTAATAAATAGCGTAGAAATTAAACTCAACCTTTGAGATCACTTAGGCTATACCTGTGAATATAGACAGAAGATACGTAAGAAGAAAAAAAAGGGTGTATGGGGGTAAGGGCTTGGGGAGGGAGGTATAACATTTGCAAGGGGAAAAACATCAGAGCCAAAGACGCCAAGAGAGGTAGAAGTCTTTTTGGTGAATAATGAATAAACCAGCTAAGCTGAAATAATAGACCGATGCGGCAGGAACGGTATTTCATGCTTGGGATGAGGAAAAAGACACACTCATAACAGTTCTAGACTGAGTCCCCTCACGGAAGCTCCTGTTGTCCCTTCTGTCATACAACTGGTGCACAGTTCAGATCTGTGACTTTATTAGAGTGGTGCTTCTTCAACTGTGGGTTGGGACTCTGCATGACAGAATCTGGCAGCAGTAAAAGGTTTCTGAACACAAAATGACCAGAAATTAATTCCAAATCAAATGCAAAATGAATCTGAGGTGTTTTTGGCAGCGTGTGCCCTCCTTGCATCAGGCAACTTCCCTGCAGCCTTGCTTCTGAACACATAGCATGTGCACTTTGCACTGCGCATGCCCTCAGGCCACGCAATGTGAACGCTGCTAAGAAGTGAAAAGGGCTCACAAGTGGAGAAAGTTGGAGAAGCCCTGGTCTAGAGAGCACTCAAGGGGGAAATTCACTCAGCCATTGAAGATCCATGTGTCTTCAGCATCTTATACTCTTCGTGGCTTGCCTTGGGGCACTGGGAGGATCCTGGGGTCCTAGATCTAGAGAGGAAATGGAGAGACCTCATAGGCTACCCAGCCCAACCTTTTCTGTTTACAGGCAAAGAAACTGAGGCCCCAGGAGGGTAAATGCCTTGTCCAGGATTACGGTGCTACCATGTCCTTGACATGGAAGTTGTAAAGCACTCCATGTACTGGAGTTTCTCCCTCTGTCCATCATGCTCTAGTGCTTCAAGCACTGCACCTGGAGTCAAGAAGACCTGAGTTCAAGTCCCCCTGCTCACAGACACTTACTAGCCACATGACCCTGAACAAGTCTATCTCAGTTTCCTCAACTGTAAAATGGGGTTAGTAATAGCACCTACCTCCTGGGACTGTGGCGAGGACAAAATGTGGTACTACTTGTAAAATGGTTAACATGGTGCCTGGCACATAGTAGGCACTTGAGGCTTGTTTCCTTCCTTCCTTCAAATAGTAATAAATTTACTAGAGTCTCTCCAAAGTATCCTCATCAGTCATATTGGCCACATATATTTTACAACTATAATCAATATATCTTAGGATGAATTAAATAAGTACAACAGCATTTACTAAACATTTGCCATATTTAAGACAGTGCGAGTCACTGGAAATATAGTCAATCTGTCAATAAACATTTTTAAAGCACTTACTATGTGCTAAGAGGAAAAGCAGCAGAGTCTCTGCCCACAGGGAGCTTGCAGCCTAAGAAAAGGGAGAGGAACCATATGCAAAGCAAAATATGATCAGATCAGTTATTCAGAATGGCATGACACATGAGGACACCTGAGAACCCCTTCTTTTTGGGAGGCACCTGTGCCTGACAGCCTGCTCACCCTACCACATCTGCCCAGGGTTCTTAAACGAGCTGCTAAGATGTTTGGGTCTATCCTATGGGCGGTGGATAGCATAGAAGGTTTTTATGCAAAGGAGCAACATGGGAGTGTTGCCTTAGGAACATGAATCTGGCAGCTGCATGCCAAGTAGAGACTAAAGGAGAGTACTTCAGAGGTTTCTATGATAAGACAGCTAGGAGTGAAGTGAAGGCTTCAATCAGGGTGCTGGTGAAGAAAAAGAAGGCTTCAATTTAAGAGACAAGGGGAAAGGAAGAAGAGTTGGTAATGGAAACTCACTGGATATGGGGAGGAGGAAGGTTCAGACCTGGGTGACAGGCAGAATGACAGTATCATGAACAAGATTTGGGAATTCAGCTGGGAGAGAGTAGTAAATTTTGGGTAGGGAGATAGAGCATAGGATCACAGATTTAGATCTGGAAGAGATTTTGGAAGTCAACTGGCCAGAGTTAAGTGAATTGTCCAAGATCAAGAAGCTAGTAAATTACAGAGCCAGGGCAGGAATCCAGGTCTTCTGACTACGTCCGGTGGTTTTTCTCCCCTATATAATCCTTTAGAGGTGTCAGAGATGCTATAGAAAAGAAAAAAGATTCCTTTTTTCTCCACCCACGTGAAGACTCATCTTGAATAACATCTTGGCTCATGCACAGGGGAGGATAAATGTTGTCTGGTTTGGGCAAAAGGCAGACATCTGGTGTCCTATGAGAGAGTGACAGCATCCACAGGATTTGGGAGGGAAAGCTACTCTCCTTTAGCATGGGAGACTTGTAGCTGCAACCGAGTTTCATCTGAGCCCTCTAAGAAATAAATATGCCCTTCGCCCCCCTTACTGAAGACATTCATTTTGATCAGACTTGTTCCAGAGAGGGCTAGAAAATGAGCTGCTGGTAATTGGGCATTTGAAGTGAAGCATGCGTGCGCTGCAGTTGTGGTACAGTAGGGATTTGAGATGTATTAGCCAGTTTATGAACCATCCTCTGTCAGCACTGAGTCTCCATGCGCTGTGAAATGAGGCAGAAATCGTTATTGGACGGTAAACTCCCTTATACGTCATATATACTTAAGGAGTTAGCAAAAAAACATCATTTTATATGGTGCCTCAAAATGATTATTTTCTCAATAGGGAGCTTCTGATGATTATTTTTAAAAATAATAATTTAAAAATATCTCTCACTTCAACATAAGTCAAATTCTGCCACACTTAAAGTTAGACCCAGGAAATTTAGGATGATAGACTGAGAGCCAGAAGGAGACTTAATGATCATTAGTCCAACCCCCTTATTTTGAAGATCAACAAACAGAAGCCCAGAGAAATTAGCTGATTTGCTCAGGGTCATACAGCTAGAAAGAGGCTGGGTGGGGATTCAAACATAGATCCTATGACTATAGGCCCAGCACTCTTTATACTACACTCCAATGCCTCTAAACTGTAGGTAAGATATCTCAGGTTATAGAATCTAATTTCTCCACTGGGGCAGCTAGGTAGTTCAGTGGATAGAGCACTGGGCTTGGAATCAGGAAGAGTCATCTTCATGAGTTCACATCTGGCCTCAAACACTATCTTTGTAACCCTGGGCAAGTCACTCGACTCTGCCTCAGTTTCTTCATCTGTCATATGAGCTGGAGAGGGAAATTGCAAACCACTTCAGTTTCCTTGCCAAGTAAACCCCGAATTTTGCAAGGCAAAAGAGCTTGGGTTACAGCCAAGGATCACCTATCCAGCAAGACCAAGCATAATCTACCAGTCAAGGAGATGGACACTCAGTGACATAACAAAATTCCAGACCTTCCTGATGGAAAAGCCAGAGCTTGATGGAAAATTCAACCTCCATTTACAAGACCCAGGAGAGGCACAGAAAGGTAAACTTGTTATTTAGCGAGAGCAAACTGTTTACATCCCTGTATGGGAAGCTGATACCTGCAAATATCATGAACTCTATACCTATGGCAACATCTAAAAAGGATATAGACAAATAGAGGGTGTGGGTATAAACTATGCAAAATGATGATTAAAAAAAACTTTATTAAGGAACTGCAATGGATGAAGAGGAAAGAATGAAGCAGAAAAGGGTAAATTATACTACATAAAGAGGCATAAAAACATATAAACATATAGGAAAGGGACAGAAGGGAGGGAGGTGACCATTATATGAGCTTTTCCCTCACTGGTTCTGGTGCAAGGAGGGAATGACAACCAGTTATGGATAGGACTCTATCGAGAAGAGACATAAAACTTATCATAATAGAGTGAAAGAAGGGAGGGAGAAGAGCACTGCATGAGATTTATTCTCTTCAATCGTGGTTTGAGGAAGAAATAACGTACAACATTGAGTATAAAAATCTATCATATCGTACAGGCAGTAGGAGAGGGGAAGGGCCAAGAAAGGGAGGTGGTTAGAGGGGAGAGAAGTAGTAAGGGGAAAGGGTAGGAAAAGGGAGGGGGGACAGATAAGAAGGGAATACTGAGGGAGGTGGCAGTCAAAAGGAAAACTCTTAAGAAGGGGAAGGGAGAAGGGGGAAAAATAAAAGCATAAACAGGGGAGGGAGCAGGATGGAGGGAAAGCCAGATAGTAATCATAACTGTGAATGTGAATGGGATGAACTCTCCCATAAAATGGAGACAGCAGAATGGATTAAAAACCATAATCCCACAATGTGCTGTTTTTTAAATTAAATTTTTTTTTCGATATGCTGTTTATAAGAAACACATCTGAAACAGGGGGATACACACAGCATAAAGGTAAAAGGCTGGAGTAAAATATATCATGCCTCAGCTAAAGTAAAAAAAAAGGCAGGGGTAGCAATCCTTATCTTAGACAAAGCAAAAGCAAAAATAGATTTAATTAAAAGAGATAAGGGAGGAAACTATATCCTGCTAGAAGGCACCATTGAAAATGAGGCATTTTCATTACTAAAGATTTACGCACCAAGTGGTACAGCATCTACATTCCTAAAGGAGAAATTAAGGATGCTAGAGGAAGAAATAGCAAAACTATACTAGTGGGGGACTTCAATCCCCCCCTCTCTGAGACTGATAAGTCTAACCTCAAAATCAACAAGAAAGAAGTTGAGGTAAATAGAATCTTAGAGAAAATAGATATGGTAGACCTCTGGAGAAAATTGAATGGGGATAAAAAGGAATATACCTTCTTCTCAGTGGTAAATGGCATATGCACAAAAATTGACCATGTACTAGGGCATAAAAACTTCACAATTCAGTGCAGAAAGGTAGAAATATTAAATGCATCCTTCTTAGATCATGATGCAATAAAAATATATGTAATAAAGGGCCATGGAAACTAAATAACTTAATCCTAAAGAATGAGTGGGTCAAACAAGAAATTATAGAAACAATCAGCAACTTCATTCAAGAGAATGACAATAATAAGACAACATACCAAAACTTGTGGGATGCAGCAAAGGCAGATGTTAGGGGAAGTTTTATATCCCTGAATGCATACATGAATAAATTAGAGAAAATGGAGATCAATGAATTGGGCAGGCAATTGAAAAAGCTAGAAAAATAACAAATTGAAAATCCCCAGTTAAGTTCTAAATTAAAAATAATGAGAACCAAAGGAGAGATGAATAATATTGAATTAGAGAAAACTATTGAATTAATAAATAAAACTAAGAGTTGGTATTATGAAAAAGCCAATAAAATTAATAGACCTTTAGCCAATATGATGAAAGAAAGAAGAAAACCAAATTATGAATATCAAAAATGAAAAGGGTGAGTCTACCTCCAATGAAGAGGAAATTAAAACAATAATTAGGAATTACTTTGCCCAGTTGTATGTACATAAATCTGACAATCTTAGTGAAATGGAGGAATATTTACAAAAATACAAGTTGCCTAGACTAACTGAAGAGGAACCCCATCAGAAAAAGAAATTGAACAAATCATCAATGAACTCTCTAGGAAAAAATCTCCAGGGTAAGATGGCTTTACTAGTGAATTCTACTAAACATTTGAAGAATGATTGACTCTAATACTTTACAAGCTATTCAGGAAAATCGGAGAAGGAGTCCTGCCAAATTCTTTTTATGACACAAATATGGTACTGATACCTAAATCAGGAAGAGACAAAACAGAGAAAGAAAATTACAGACCAATTTCCCTGATGAAAATAGATGCAAAAATTCTAAATAAAATATTAGCAAAAAGACTTTTGATAAGTTAAGATTTATTCAAGGAATGCAAGGATGGTTCAATATCAGGAAAACTATCAGTATAATTGATCACATCAACAACAAAACCAGCCAAAACCATATAGTTATCTCAACAGATGCAGAAAAAGCTTTTGACAAAAAAGGCTATTAAAAACACTAGAAAATATAGGAATAAATGGAGTCTTCCTTAAAATAATAAGCAGCATCTATCTAAAACCATCATCAAGTATTATATGTAATGGAGATAAGCTAGAAGCATTTCCAGTAAGATCAGGGGTGAAACAAGGATGTCCACTATCACCCTTTATTCAGTTTGGTACTAGAAATGTTAGCAGTAGCAATAAGAGAAGAGAAAGAAATTGAAGGAATCAAATTAGGCAAAGAAGAGACTAAGCTATCACTCTTTGCAGATGATATGATGATGTGCTTAGAGAATCCTAGAGAATCAAGTAAAAAACTAGTTGAGATAATAAACAAATTTGGCAAAGTTGCAGGATATACAATAAACCCATATAAATCCTTGGCATTTCTATATATCTGTAACAAAATCCAACAGCAAGAGATGGAAAGAGAAATTCCACTTAAAGTTACTGTAGACATTATAAAATATCTGGGAATCTACCTACCAAAACAAACCCAGGACTTATAGGAGCACAATTACAAAACACTTTTTGCACAAATAAAATCAGATCTAACTAATTGGAGAAACATCAATTGCTTATGGCTGGGTTGAGCTAATATAATAAAAATGACTATCTTACCTAAATTAAATTATATATTTAGTGCCATACCAATCAAGCTACCAAAAATTACTTTGTAGAGCTAGACAAAATAGTAGCAAAATTTATCTGGAAAAGCAAAAGGTCCAGAATATCAATGCAACTAATGAAAAGAAATGCTAGGGAAGGTGGCCTAGCCATAATGGATTTTAATCTGTACTACAAAGCAGCAGTTATCAAAACTACTTGAAACTGACTGAGGAATAGAGCAGTGGATCAATGGAACAGGTTGGGTACATGAGACTCTGGAGCCAATGACTATAGTAATCCACTGTTTGACAAACCCAAAGACCCCAGTTTTTGGGATAAGAACGCACTATTTGACAAAAACTGCTGGGAAAACTTGGACATAGTATGGCAGAAATTGGGCATAGATCAATATCTAACACCGTACAGCAAAATAAAGTTGAAATGGGTGCATGTAAGCACTGTAAGCAACCTGGGAGAGCAAAGGATAATTTACCTGTCAGATCTATGGTGCAGGGAAGACTTCATGATGAAACAAGAATTAGAGAGCATTATAAAACACAAAATGGATAATTTTGATTTTATTAAATTGAAAAGCTTCTGTACAAACAAAGTCAATGTTACCAAGATTAAAAGGGAAATGGAAAACTGGGAAAGAATTTTTACAACCAGTGTCTCTGATAAAGGCCTCATTTCTAAAATATACAAAGAATTGAGCCAAATTTATAAGAATACAAGCCACCCCTCCAATTAATAAATGGTCAAAGGATATGAACGGGCAGTTCTCAGAAGATGAAATTAAAGACATCTGTAAATATATGAAAAAATGTTCCAAATCACTGGTGATTAGAGAAATGCAAATCAAAACAACTCTGAGGTACCACCTCACCATCCAGACTCACTAAGATGACAAAACAGCCAAATAATAAATGCTGGAGAGGATGTGGAAAAACTGGAACACTGATGCATTGTTGGTGGAGCTGCAAACTGATCCAGCCCTTCTGGAGAGCAATCTGGAACTATGCCCAAAGGGCTATAAATGAGTGCATACCCTGTGACACAGCAATACCACTTCTAGGGTTATATCCCAAAGAGATCAGAGAAGTGGGAAGAAGACCCGCATGTACAAAAATATTTATAGCAACCCTTTTTGTGGTGGCAAAAAACTGGAAAGCAGTGGGATGCCCATCAACTGGGGAATGGTTGAACAAGTTGTGGTACATGAATGTAAATGAGGAGCAGATGGACTTGATCATAACCTGGAGAGACTTAGATAAACTGATGCTGAGTGAGAAGAGCAGAATCAGGAGAACTTTGTATACAGTTAGAGATACATTGTATCTGTGATGACTGACTCTGATAGACTGTGCTCCTCTCAGCAATGCGAGGCTATAAGACAGCTCCCAAAGACTCATGATGGAAGGAGATGCGGAATCTGAGTGCAGACTGAAACAAACTACTCGCTCTGTTTCTTTTCCTTGTTTTGTTCTGTTTCTCTTTCCCAGCGATCATTCCATCAGTTACACTCCTTCTTGACAACCTGACTAATGATTAACATGAAGATATTTGCAGATCCTGTATTTGAGGGCATGCCGCCATGTTGCGGGGAGAGAGAAAAGGGGAGAAAATCTGAAACTCAAGGGACTGTGAAACTCAATGTGATAAACTAAAGTAAATAAAAAAAAAAGAAAATCCCAAATGGGGGGGAGGGGGGAGGTGGTACATTGGAAAAAGCACCAGCCCTGGAGTCAGAAGAACCTTAGTTCAAATCCAGCCTCAGACACTTAACACAAAAATTAGCTGTGTGACCTTGGGCAAGTCACTTAACTCCAATTGCCATGCTCTCCCCCTCCAAAAAAAGAAAAAAAAAACCCAAATGGGGTCACAAATTATTGGACATGACTGAAAAATGATTGAACAACAACAGTACCTGATATATCCGAGTCCTCTGTGAAGCACCATATGGCATTTCTTGGTATAAAAAGGAGGGGTCTTTAATAAGTGTCTTCAGATAAGGAAATCCAAGAGATCCTGAGTGTTTTCTATAATTTCCTTCATACACATGAAAGGCTTTTAAGTTTGTCCCTGCTTGGAGAAGGGGGTAGAGGGAGGGTGAACTGTCCTGCTTGCAGAGGGTGAGTTGTGTGGGGTGTATACAGGGAGAGTAGCCGTCGGCAAGCTAAGTGACCCTCTGCCGTTGAGAACGTTTATGGAGAATTTCCCTCTTTGAGATCTGAGGACCAGTGGGAAAATGTAAAGGAATATGGAAGAATTGGTATAGACCTCTAGAGTTGTGCCTGGGGATGATGTGAAAGCAAGCCAATTAAATTAGAAACGATGCAAATTCTAATGTGATAGGGTACATTATCTGCTTCAGCACATGTTTGCTTTGTTTAAGCTCCCTCTTAGGGAGTCATTGGTTCTCCTTGCTAGGCTTTCAAAGCAAATACTACAAAGTACTGGTTGCAGAAGAATATGGGGGAGAGAAACTGCCTTCCCTAGATCGTGGGATCCCAGAGTTGAAAAGGACCTTGGAGTTCATCCAGGCAAATCCATACTCCAGTAGCAATGCCTTCTATAATGTCTCTGTCGGGGGACCATGTAGCCTTTGCTTGAAGAAATACAATGATGGAGAGCTCACCACATGTTCTACATTAGGAAGCTTTATATCGTTTTTAAAATGTTGAGCTGATATGACAACCTTGGGAATCTACATAGAAAGAGGATTTGTGATCTTATGGAGGTGGTTTTATCATCTTAAAATGGTTGAGACCATCTGAACCAAATGTGAAATGACCAACCCAGAAAAAGTTTGGCATGGCACGTTTATAGTGCATCTATATTGGTTCTCAGTAATCACCATGCTCTTTTCCAAATATTCCCAAACCTGCATTTTAAAAATCAATTCAATCTTATTTTTGAGGCAACATTGCATAGTTGATAGAGTACTACACTTGAAATCAGGAGGACTTGGGATTAGATCTTATCTCTAATATTTATTAGCTTTGGTCCTAACAAGTCATCTCAATTCAGTGTACTTTAGACAACTTCCTAGGATTTACCTACTAAATCATAGATATGATAAAATCTGTATTGTTGGAGGGAAATTCCACACTAGAAGTTTCCCCATACGGATGAGATCACTGATTACTTTCCAATTAGAATTCTGTTAGGATCAATGTCAGTTCTAGTCCATACTCCATGCAATTCTTCCTTTTCCTTTTTGAAAATTAAGACATTTGAAGACTGACCTGACTTCCTTCTTCTGAGATAGCTCCTATTTTGTGTGGCTTCTTAAGGATGACTGATAGTTACTGTCACAATTATCTTCTATCTTACTCCTACCATTAGATAAAGACAGGATGTCAGGCTTCACTGCCTTAGACAGGAGCATTCAAACCAAACCTTTTTACAAACTATTAACTTTCTAGGGACTTCAAAGATAAGCGAAGCCCAGAAGCATTCTTTCCTAAGATAAATTGGGTAAGTTGGAGCTGATACGTTTGATTTTGGTTATATTATTAAATGTAGAAAATAGAGCCAATAGAAAAGAAAAAAAATGATCAGTAAGAGCTAATGTGGGTACACTATGATGAACTAATGGGAAACTAACCTTATTTTTCTTGGTCAACTTATTAGACTGGCAGATCAGCAGGATGCTATTAGACTCCATTTAATGAAACCTGTCTTCAAAACACTGATGATGTGGACTAGATGATTCTACAGATAGATGGATTCCCAAATGACTTCAAAACACATATAAAGAGATTATTGTTATACTAAAAGGAGGCCTATTGTGAAGTTCAAGAAGACATTGCCCTTGGCTCAGTCCTGTTCAGTTTTTAGCAGTGACTTGTAAAGGCACAAAAGGCATAGTTATCAAACTTGCAGATGGTACAAAGCTGGGAGGGATAATTAATACAAAAGATGAAAGAACCAAGATTAAAAATGTGTCAGCAGGTTGAAACAAGGGAGATAAAATTTGATGAGTCTGGAAATATGAAGTCTTGCCTTTGACTTAAAAAATCAGTGGAACAAGTGCAGAATGTAGGTACCTTGCTGATCAGCTGTTCATGAAAAATTTCTGGGGATTTTAGTTGACCAATTTAATATAAGCAAGTAGTATCATGTAGTAGCCAAAAAAGGTGCTGTAGTATTTGGGCTGAATTGCTGCAATAGATGTCTCACAGAAAGGAGAGTAATTCCAACATAATGATAATAATGTCACATTTACATAGCAAAGCTGTCAATAGCCCAAATCTGATCTCCTTTTCTCAGTTATCATTCTTCTTGGCCTTTCTGCAGCATACCCTCTCCTCCTGGATGTCTTTCCTTTGTGGAATTTTGTATCACTTCTCTGTCTTGATTCTTCTCCTGCCTATCTGACTACTCCCTCTTGGTCTCCTTCCTTCTGAAATTTTTGTGCAAAGACTCTTAGCTTCACTTTACAGATGAGGATACCGGGGCTTTGAGGGATTGGGATGTGACCATGGTCAACCTCGCTGAGGGAGTATTCCAAGCCAAGTCTCTTGATGCCAAGTTCAGTGCTCTTTTCATCAGGTCATTTTGCCTTTATAAGTACTCTGAGCTAATCAGCTGATACCTATTGGAATACTGACAAACTGCTGCATATTGAGTCCTGAGCAAGGCTACAAGCATGGTTAAAAGGCCTTAGAAATTATTTCATATCTTCATAGAGTGGTGGAATGGTGAAAAGAATAAAAAATGCATAGCCTACAAAGAGAAGACTTAGGGAGAGACATGTTAACTGTCTTCTGAATTTTGAAGGAAAAAGGATTAGACTCATATTTGGCAGCCCCAGAAGAAAGAACAAGAGCCAGGAGATGGAAGTTAGTACTGGGGGAAAGAGTTTAGCTCAAAGTAGGGATAGATACTGGACCTATTTGGTGTATGTACCAATGTATCAAGATATACAGTGACTCATAGCATTCTCCTGATTTAACAATTTAAAATTTTAACCTGGTTTAAAAAACTCATTAATGAGGAAACTCTACCAACGCAGGCCAGTGCTCTCACTACAATTCACAGGTTTGGTTTCTAGAGCACTGAGGTATTGACTTTAGGCTTAGAGGTTGTCTAGGGTTGCATCCATCTTCAATGTGAGCCTAGATCTTCCTAGTTCTACACCTTCCTATCCATATAACCTGGAAGTTTAATTGCTGAAAGTGTTCAAGCCAAAGCTAGATGTCTATTTTGTCAGACGTATGATAGGAAGCATTCCTGCAGTGGAATCTCCTGCAGACAATTGGACCCTAACCCTAAATGTACCCTCTAACACCACATTTATTTCCAACCCTAACTCTAATTCGCGTTCTTTTCTAGCCCTATCCCTATATTTCTTAAATTCCTAACTCTAACCCAAACTATACTGTACCCCGCTAAATATCCGAGTTTTTCTCCATCTAAGTTCTGTCCTCTATATCTTCAGCTTGGTGGCAAATAGGTTATCTCAGGTGGTGGGGAATGGGAGCCAAAGAGAAGGGGTAATGGCGACTGGGAAGAGCAAGACATAAGGAGTAAAAGATTGAGACATTTTAAGTTTATGATTATATCAAATATGGATTTTTGTTAATAAAAAGTTTTGTGGAATGGTTAAAAAGAAATGTTATAGACCCAGGAATAGAAAATGCTGCTCTGAGGTTTCCTTCAAGCTTTAAGGTTCTGTTATTTAAAAGAGCCAAGAAACTTGGGAGCGTGAGCTGCAACTGATCTTGTCCCATTAATTCAGTGTCTCTATTCAGACTCTTAATAAGTCTCGTAAAATAAATTTGTGTTTGCTTCTCCTCAGAAGACAAAAGGGCCTGGCTTCTCCCCTAAAAAGAATTCCTTCTTGATTATACTCTTGTTAGATTCAAGCCAATTAGATGGGTGGAGATGGGGGTGATTAGGGTATTATGGCTAATGATTATTAGATTGACCTCCAAATCAAGTTCATGGTTGTGACTGCCTGTGTCTTGTGGAAAGAGGCTGCTGTTTAGGGTTGAAAGTTTTAGTTGAAGTAATACAGAAGGCTAGGATAGGGACATTAAGTTCTTACTATAATGTGCTAGGCATTATGCTAAAAGCTGGGTATAAAAATATAAAAGCAAAACAGTCTTAACCCTCAAAAAGCTTGTTTTATGGGAGGGAAACAATAGATGCCTAGATAAGGAGGCGAGCCATTTTATTTCCCTGTGCCTCAGTTTCTTTATCTATAAAGTGGGGGCATTAGACCAGACCTAGGAGAGTTACTTGGACTAGGTGGCTACTGAGATTCCATCTAGTTCTGGGTCTACAGTTCTGTCAAGGATTGCCAATTGGAATGAAAAGAACCCTGGGTTTGGAGTTAAAAGACCTAAAATTGAATACCATTTTCAATATTATGATCTTGAACAAGTCACAATGTGACTGTATGTGTACACATGTGGGGGATGGTAGTTGTTTTTGGTTTGGGGCACCATGTCATTGCTGCCTCTTTAAACCTACAGACCACTAACACTGCCGGATCTTTAGCCACATGAAAAAATTCAGCCATGCCAACCTGACCCTAGATTTAGACATTTGATTCTTTTTGAACCTGTTTAAAACCTTATACTTGTTGCTTCACCCACTTAAATGCAGCCCATTTTTCCAGCCTTTTAAGATTTTGTTGGATCCTAACTGACATTGGTCATATTAGCAAAGTTTTTCCTGTTTGGTGATGTCGTTGCATTAATAATGACTCTGGTGTGAATGTTCACCAGGTTTTGTGGGAATCCACTTTGCTGTCTCCCAGCCTATAACTATCTTGTCTTTGAGAAGATTTAATAGGGACAAAAGGTAAAATCCTCTTCCTTTGAACTGTTTCTTGTACCTCCTTCCCTCCCTCATAACCGTAGCTCCAATGTGTCTTTCTGTATTCTTCAAAACATAGACAAATGTTCCTATAGTAACTTCAGAAAGAAGCTATTCGAACCTTACTTTAGCATTCCTGAATGTAACCTCCCTTCAAATGAATGAAACTAAATTGTATGAGTCAAGGAAAGAGCCCTTTTCCCAGACAAACCTGCTGAAATTTCGCGTCTAAGGACCTTAGAAAAACATTGAATCTTTTTAAAAATCTATTTAAATTTATGCATATATCCAAGTTGATAAAAAACACGCAAAACTCAGTGACCCATGGTGGTGAAATCTATCCTCAAAGTTTTCTAGCCCTGAAAGGTTAAGATCTAGCCCATTTACTAATGGGAGCAGGGAAGGGAGGGCGTGGAAAGAGGAAGCCAAGTCTCTAGATTTTTTTTAAAGTAAGGATTAGTTATAAGTGCATATAAAGAACAAAGGTGCTCAGATTCATTCATGACATGATTTCTTTGCTTAATTCCATTCTTCTGTGCTAGTCTGCAGAATCTGAGGGTTTAGTAAAAGGCTCGTATTTTGTTTCACTGTTTTTGTTATTCAGTATATTATATATTTGGAGAAGGAGTTGACAAACCACTACTATATCTTTGCCAAATGGGCTCATGAAAACTACGACGTGACTGAAATGTCTGAAAAACAACAAGAGCACTGATATATATTGGAATGTCTTACATCTGTAAAATGGGCTTACTGGAGAGCTAAAATAGACCTGAACACATACTACTGGATTAATTTCCTAAAGCAGAAGTGTTTCTTTGTCATTCTATTAAAAGATCTTTAGTGGCTCTCTGTTCTCTGTTGGATAAAATAAAAACTCCTCACTCTGACATTTAAGACCCTCTATAATCTAACTCCCATTTACCTTTTCATCTTTTGTTTCATGTGGCATAATGCTTCTTCTTTATTTCATGTAGTATTCCATAAGACTAGATTGGGAGTTAGAAGGGACCTTAGAGGTCACTGAGTCCGCCCCTTCATTTTACAAATGAGGTAACTGAGGCTCAGAATGGTTCTTCATTTGCCCAAGGTCAGTAGGTAGAGAGAAAGAGAGACTGATGGTCATGTCTGTAATGCAGTCACTCCTCATCTCTGCTTCTTAGAATAGTGAGCTTCCTTCTCTTACTCAAAGAAATCCTTTTGTTTATACTTCTCTTTGTTTGCGTATCACCCTTAGGTTGGAAAAATATAAGCTCCCTGAGCGTCGGATTTTGTCATTGAATCCTCAGTGCCTGACAGGGTGTCTCACACCGGAGATTCTTTTTTGTATGTCATGAACTCATTTGACAGTCTGATGAAGCTTATGATCGCCTACTTGGATACTATTTTTAAATGCATAAAATAAAATGCATAGACTTAAAAGGAAACCAATTATATTAAAAATAAAGATGTGACTTTTTCTCCTTCAACTTTACTGACTCAATAAAATCTATCCTTGGAGGGGTCTGTAGAAATCAAATTAAAGTCCCTGACTTAAACATATTAGGTGCTAATTAACATTTGTTTAATTTAATTGAATTGACTTAAAGATAAGATAAGACCTCTTTGTTCAGGATTGATGCTTTTCTCCCTCCATTAGCCGTTTCTGATGAGAAATAACTGTTGACAGCCTTCTTTTTTCATCAGGTGTTGGACTGGATTGAGAACCATGGTGAGGCCTTTCTCAGCAAACACACAGGTGTTGGGAAGTCCCTGCATCGAGCCCGGGCCCTGCAGAAGAGACATGATGACTTTGAAGAAGTTGCTCAGGTGAGGAGTGATGTGGGATAAGGGGAGATGGGCCAATAGTTGGACTTTCCTCTTTACTTTCTCTTTCAGTCTCTCCTACCGTGAACCTTTGGCTTTGGGGAATGGGGGGATGTCCTTTGCTTGATGACCTGTATTCTTTAAGAATATCTTAAACTCTCTACCTTCCTCTTTGAGCGAGGGAGGTTTACCTGTACACTTGGGTCGCTAGAAGACTATCTTTAAAGGGGATGCTGGTGATGGAATGAAAACCACAGGCAGTAGCTCTGTCAATGGGGCAGGGAGGGAGGGGGGTGTTGATACTTGCCTGTGAGCACCTGGGTCATCTGTGAGTGACTTTGACTCAAACTTCATCTCTTCCTCTTCCTCATCCTCCTCCTCCTCTTCCCCCTCCTCCTCGTCAGTATCATCATCGTCATTGTTCTATCGGCAGCATAGGTGTTCTGTATAAGGGCTTCCAGAAGGGTCCCCAAATAGCCAACACTACCTGGCTTTCATTCTGCCATTGGAAATTCATTCCTGGTACCTCAAAAACTTTTCTTCTTTGCTATTAAATACTTTTGAAAAAGGTCACACATTTATTCATTATCAACTAATACCTTCAAATTAATATAGCAAGACTTAAGTACCTGAAAAGGGAATCTGTTAGGGGCATAGCTGATACCACTATTCTGTTGAATTTTAATGTTGGGATGAAATGAGACACTTGAAGCACATTGAATAGGTTTTTTTTTTGGAGGGCAATTGGCATTTAGTGACTTGCCCAAAGTCACACAGCTAGTAAGTGTGTCAAATCTCTAAGGCCAGATTTGAACTCGGGTCCTCTGCTGTATTCACTGAGCCACCTAGCCACCCCCATTGAATAGTTTTAATAGGTTCACCTAGTCCTAACATAAGAAGCATATTTGACAAGGATAAAGTAGCACTTAGCTTGGGTAATCAGACCACCTTTGTCTCTTTATGGAAATACACCTGGTCAACAGGGCACAATATGGTGATTCAAGTGGTCTCAGGCCATTCACCAAGTCTGAAGGGCTCTGATTCCATGTGGGTTTGTCTTTTTATGCTCCTGAGTGACTAGAAACTTTTGTCTAGGGAGGTGAAGTTTGAGCCTTGCCCCACCCCTGTGCTAGTCAAGTCCCAGATTTGTTGCCTTCAAGGGAAAACAAACAAACAAAAAAAAAAACTAGTCTAACCAATGTTGGGTGGGAGGGAGAAAGCTTGGTAGATATTGATCATATTTTGGAATCATGGGATCATTGGTTCATATATTTATGACTGGAAGTTACCTCAAGGATCATCTAGAACCTGCCCCCCCCCCAGTTTTACTGATGGGGAAACAGAACGTCAGAAAGACAAATTGCCCAATTACCCAAAGTCATACAGCCCAAAGTAGTAAGTAGTGGAGTTGGAATTTGAACTCAGATTTAAATCCAGCGTTCTTTCAATTTTGCCAAAAGGAGGAAAGCAAAGACAAGCTTTACTTACATCACAGTTTTGTCTAAGGTTCCATTCCCATGTGTGGGGCTAACATGGCTGTTGTGTGATTCACTGGGGCTGCTCAGCTGGCCTGGATAGAGGGCTTCTGGACTGAGATAGATTGAAAATTGCTATGATATTTTATGTAGAGATGAGAGGGAAAGGATTTAGATTTATGATTTCATTGGTATGGGTAGCTCTACCTGGGGCTACCTGCTAAGTGACTTGCCCATTGTCATACACTTTCCAACAGGAAGGGCCACAGAAAGGACCCATTTTACAGGTGTGAAAACTGAGACCCATAGAAAAGAAATTACTTTCCTAGGGTCAGATGACTCATATGTGGTAGAACCAAGGTGTGAGCCCAAGTCTTTGGATTTGAAGTCCAGTGTTCTTCCATACTTCTTTCCTGACTGTTTCCTTTTAAGGCAGGTAGGTGGAGGGGACTAAGCATATACACAGGGACTGACATTTTCTTTGACAATGGAATGGGAAGAGAATCTCTCTACTAATACAGCTCAGCACATTTTCTACAACTTATGAAGCTGGTACCACGGAGGACTGAGAAGTTAGGTCACTTACCTAGGATCACACAGGCAGTATGCATTAGAGGTGGGACTCTAAACCTCAGCTTTCAGACTGGTTCTCTGTCCACTGTTCCATACTGCCTCTCAATCCTTATGCATTGAGATTAATTACATTCTAAATCAGCACTCAATAAATTGGTTACTTATTACCTGTGTGACCCTGGGAAAGTCACTTAACCTTGCTTGCCTCAGTTTCCTCATCTGTAAAATGAGCTGGGAGAAAATGGCAAACCACTCCAGTATCTCTGCCAAGAAAACCCCAAATGGGGTCCCAGAGAGCCAGGCACCACAAAACAACGACAATAACAAAGCTGGTTCATTGTACTGATGTTCACTAGATATCCAACCAATGTTGTGGTGTGGTTGTGAATCTTGGAACCCTGCAGCTTCTGAAGAATTAAAAATGAGCATTACACCAGGGGTTAATGGAAAGGCACATGGTGTGCGTAAGCTGCAACAGATAACCATAAGGAGCTTTGAAGAGCTCTAATAAAATATGTCATCGCTGGAATGCATGAGCCAAAGCAGAAAGTGGTCTGGCCATGGGACGAGAGTAAGGGGTAACAGATGGACAGCCCAAGTGTTCAGTAGTATCATTGCAATGTCAGGGAAAGGGAGGTGCAGCCCCTCCACCTCTATAAAGAGGTGCTACTCAAGATGAACGGGCATGGAGAAGTCATGATGTGCCTAGCTGGAGGCAACTCTCAAATCAATGAGAGAATAGACCCGTATGAGTAAGCAGTTAGATTGCTATCCAATGTTAATTTTTTTTGGAGGGGGGAAGGCAAAGCAATTGGGTTTAAGTGACTTGCCCAAGCTCACACAGTTAATATGTGTGAAGTAGCTGAGATGGATTTGAACTCAGGTCATCCTGACTCCAGGGCCAGTGCTCTATTCACTGGACCACCTATCCGGTCCTAATGTTAAATTTTTAATGAGGCATGTATTAATAATACTAATGACAGTAATTGTAATAATTCAAATAATCCCTCTCCCACCTGCTGCCTGGGACTGCAGTTCCTTTAACCAGTAAAACTTCTCATCCTACAATTAAGAGATAAAAGGCTAAAAATGTAAGAATAGCCTCTGAGAGAAGCAGCATCGCTGATCTCAGATCCTTCCCTGAGACTAGGCTTTGATTAAAGGGGACCCAGACTAAAGGGGGACAAAAGGAAGGTGTCTGAATTGGGGTGGGGTAGAAAATGGGCCACAGAAAGAAGAGATTTGCTTTCCTTTACCATTTTGCTCAGCGTCAGACCTGCCTGCAAACGAGCCTGTGACTGGTGCAGATGGAAGCATGGTTCCTTCTGCTTATGCTGCCTGGTTTGGCTGGGAGGTGGAATCTATCTTTTTGAAGGATTGAGGGCTCTCTGGGACTTCCTCTGAGGTCAGTAGTTGGAGCAGAGATTTCTCTTCTGGAAAGGAGAATGGCAGATGTGGGTAGCCGAAAATGGAGTAGGCGAGAGATCAGAAATACATCACCCCTCAAGGCCTTCTTATAAATATGCCTCTTGAGTAGATGGATCTTGCAGGCTGGAAATAAATCCTCCATCTTTACTCCATTGTAGAAAATTGCTTTCTGTTGTCTCCCTTCACTTTGGGGGACTCTGAAGGTAGTTAGTGAATGTATAGCTGGGTGGTTCAGCTGAATGGATTTCTTAGGTGGCATCAAGGGACTGTCCTTGAGTTGAGTGAAAGGGAGACAGGCTGGGAATGTCAATCTGTCATAAGCATTCTTTGGTGCGTTCATCATCCCCAAACAGAGACAAAGGGAAACATCCAGATGGAGAACGAGGGGTTTTGTTTGTTTGTTTGCAGAATAACTAGAATGCTTGTTAGAGGGAAAGGGATCTTAGTGTTTACTTCAGCTCCCTCCCTCATTTTCCAGATGAGGGAACCAAGGTCTAAGGAGATGAAGTGACTTGCCCAAGGTCACACGGCTAGTTTTTGTGTTAAGTGTCTGAGGCTGGATTTGAACTCAGGTCTTCCTCATTCTAGGGCTGGTGCTCTATTCACTACACCACCTAGCTGCCTTTCTGTCATGCTTTTTTTCTGGACTCTTTCCTGTTAAGACATATGGAAGGGACTAGGAATGTAAGCAGAGATTTTACAATTTTTTCTTAATTTTTAATTTCATTTTTATTTTCATTTCCACGTTCTCTCTCATCCTCTCCAACCACTGAGAAAACAAGAAACATAATACCCATTATACATATGCAGTCATACAAAACATATTTCTGTATTAACCATATTCCAGGCAAGAAAAATAAAGAAGGGGAGAAAATATGCTTCAGTCTGTGCTGAGTCCATCAGTTCTCTGCCTAGAATTGGACAGCATTTTATATTATGAATTGTTTGGAACTGCAGTGGATTATTGAATTGATCAGAGTTACTAAGTCTTTCGCAGTTAATTTTCTTTATACAATGGCTGTTAATGTATAGATTATTTTGGTTCTGGTCACTTTGTGCTAGTTCATATAAATCTTCCAAAGTTTTTCTGAAACCATCCTCCTCATCATTTCTTACAACCCATAGTATCCCTTCACATTTGGATATGTTTTCAGCTGGTTTTTTTTTGGGGGGGGGGTCTTCCTCTCTTGGCCAGGTTAAAAGTAGAATGACCATTTATAGGCTCAATCCCAGTACTGATTAGCACAGAAGTTTTGACCAGCCCCGTTTTTCTAGTTTTGGTCATGTTGCTCCTTGGTATATAAACTGGTGGCCTCATACTCCCAGGGGCTCTCCATATTGGTGCCAAACTCACTATGGACACCAGATTGGTTTTAACTGTCCTGTAGCTCCCAGCTCCCAACTCAAGGGTTCTGCCAATCTCCCCCTCCTCAGAAGCAGGGCCCACATGTGCACATCACCATGCCTGGATAGACTGACAAATTCTTGAATGGGAGACCGAGCACTGGGATGGAAAGAGAGGTTTGAATTTGTCATCTCTAAAGTGTCTTCTCTGCGTGGTCAGTTCTCATGAGGTTTTTCCCTCAGAGAGCCGTTGAGTCTTACTCTTGTGTAGGTATAGTATAGATGACAGTAGGATGTGTTCTCGGGGCCCTAGAAGGGTATTTTGGGTTCTTGGTTTCCTCCTTCAACATTTGTCTCCCAAGTGGTCAGAGCACAAAGACAAATCCTTCCATTAGAATACAATCCCCGGGGAACTTCTTATGTGAAATCTTGGGTGGTGAGGACTTTCTCAAAGAGGGGAGGAATTGTGGGTGACTTTCTGAGTTGTGAGCACACCAGGAAGTTCTGCCCAGGATGGAGAGAAGTTAATCTTGACTCCAGAAGTTAATCTTGACTTCAGAAGGACTCAGTTATTATTACTGTATGTTTTCTTTGGCTCTTAATTAGACCTGTTCATATTTTCAGCCTTGGGAGGGGGGACAGTAGTGTTTTTAACCTTGTTGGGAGGGGTGGAAGCAGATGGGTATGTTCCTGTGTCCATAGGAGTCCAATGTCTCCTGTCCACATTTCCCTACTATTTAGCACCAAACTGTCCTCTAAATGGATATTATATGAGTTGGGAGAGCAGGGAGAGAGGAAGAAGGAAAGATGATGGGTGGCTAAATCCTTTGGCTAGGAAGACATGGTAAGGAAAGAAGCAACCCAAGGACAAAGCTTTTGTGCCCTAATGCGATTCATTGAAGGATACTCTTTGTAGCCACCCTAGGCCTCAGGAAGTCTGGAAATAGGGGATGCTACACCAGTCTTCAAATCTGTGTCTTGGAATTGGCTTCTTCCAGTTGAATGGTCAACCACCTGTGTTGTCAGGTCATCTTGGGTGGGTGGGGGGGAATGTGTGCACCAACATTGATGGTTCCTTGGTCTTTATAATTATAATTCCCTTCTGGGGGTATATGGGATGTTGAGGGAAGACTAGCACCTCTGGTATGAAAGCTCGCTGAGCCCTTTTCAGGCTGTTCATCCACTTTTGGTGTCCCCTTCACCCAACTCTCACCAGTGGCTCCAAGAAGCTGTTTCTTGTGCAGTGGCCATGCCTCAGTAAATCATCTCTGTAGATGACCTAGGTTAGGTTGAGGGCAACCAACAGGTCTCAAACCTGTCAGATGGCTACCCCAAGCATGTGAAGACTTTGCCCAGCAGTATGGGCAGATGTGAACAATTCAGGCGGCTGAAGCAGGCCCTGTGGAGCACTTAGAGTTTGGTAAGACAGTGAAGACACCAAGGTCATCCACTGCATTGTGGACCATCACTAGTCATGTTGACTTTTGCCTTGTTACTGGACTTCAAAGACTCTGGAGGAGAGAGTGAGACTGATGACTTTGTGTGATTCTGCCTGGCTTAAATTCAGTTCACAGGCAAGTCAAGACATCATCCATGACATCCATGACATCATCCTTCAAGAATGAGTGATGAAGAACAACAAGAGTTCCCTCCTGGGTTGTGTGTTAATGCTGTTTGCGGTTTTCTTCCTTTCCTTTCCTCCCAGAAGTCTGGGGCAGTAATTGGTGGGGAAAGCAAGGTTTCACCTCTTCTCTCTCCTTTCAGATATGGGATTTGTTATCCCAGCTCCTGCTCCGACCCTTTGGGATCTCCAAACATGGTGTCTGTTTGAATGGATGGAGAAAGGGGTAAAGGCTATGGGGACAGTCTCTGATTCACCTCATAACTGATTTTGCAAAGTTCTCATAGAGATAGGAGCCTGCTTTCATGCTCTTGACTGGATTCTAAAACAGCGTAGCAGAGCCCATAAACTCATCCCTCTACAGACAGCTATAGATATATAGATAAAGGTCTTCCTCAAAAACAAGCAAATGTGTTATTTCAGTTTGTTCACGAGCTGACTTAGCCCAATTCTTCTGAGCCAGTCTCCAGACTCTAGAGAGTATGTAGAGAAGGAAGGGTATGATTAATAGGTACACATTCACGTTGGACTTTGGGTCTGTCCTCATCTTTTGGAGTAGTGAACATCTATGAGATGGATCACCAGTCTGTTACTGGGTTGGGGCATGGGGAGGGGGTTTAGAGGAAAGGGTGGTATCTGGTCCTGAAGTCCCCAGTTTGCTCGGGTGAGGGAGAGGAGTCAGAGAAGTGAAAAGTTCCCCAAAGCGTCTTTGGACCCTTCCTGTGCAGTGAGAACTTTGGACCCAGGCTTTACATGCTAGTGCTTTGGAGGACACACTATACACAGTCCAGATAAAGATAAAGAGAAAGATATACTCAATAAATATTCATTTTTGCCAACTCTTCATGAGCTCAGAGTACTAAAGAATACTTTCAAATGCCATAGTATTTTGTTTGAAACAAGGGAGAATTTGATGAGATAGAGATGATCAAAAAGGCAGTCACGATCAAATGATAAAGAGCTATAACAGAGACCTTTATCATATTTAGGAGTATTTTTGTCCTAATTGTTTTCTTTTACTCAGGTTCATAGTATTTGTCTGTTTTATTATTATTTAAATATTCCTTACTTGTAAAGTGAGTTAATCCATACTCTTATTTGTTACAAATTAGTATTTCAATAATAATTCATTGAAAAGAAACAGCGCCTGCTATGTGCCAGCCACTCTGCCCAGTGTTGAGGACATACAAAGAGAAAAATGAACTAGTTCCTGGCCTCAAGAAGCTTCTATTTCTCTGGATAGATCCAACCTACATGCAAGGAGTTAAATGTCAGATAATTTAAGGATGGAGAAAACACCAAAAACTGGAAGGCCTTCCAAAGGAAGATGGCACCAAAGCCAAACCTTACAGGGAGCCAGGGTCTAAAAAAGATGGCGGTGATGAAGGAGAGCATTCCAGATAATGGGGACAGACTTTCCCAAGGTGGATAGCATATTGGAGGTGTCAGAAGGCATATCGAATTCAGAGAAGAACTGACTACATTGGCTAAAAGATAAATGGGTAAAGGGCAGGAATATTAAGTGTTGGGAGGCATACTGTGTTATGTCATATCATGCACCATATTATGACAGTCAGCAAACACTTAGTAAGCCCTACTATGTGCCAAGCACTGTACTAAGCACTGGGTAAAAAATATTGATCAGTCATGTCAGTTGTGCCTGCCTCTTCATGACCCCATTTGGAGCTTTCTTGGCAAAGATATTTGGATGGTTTGCCATTCCCTTCTCCAACTCATTTTATTGGTGAGCAAACTGAAGCAAACAGGGTTAAGTGACTTGTCTACGGTCACACAGATGCTAAATGTCTCAGGGCAGATATGAACTTAGGTCTTCCTAACTCCAGGCTCAGTGCTCTATCCACTGTTGCACTTAGCTGCCTCAGAAATATAAATACAATAAATGAAATAATCTCTGTATACAAGGAGTTTGTTCTAACAGGGCAGATGCTAGATTCTAGTGTCTTAATAAAAGGATTTGTTTGGTGAAGGGCCACCCTTGAGGACCTAGAGAGCTGCATGTAGCCTTGAGACTGCAGGTTCCCCACCCCTACACTAGGACATGTCTTAATATATACTCAATAAATATGAAGAGAATAAATAGGGAGGAGTTAAATTCTAGGTGGTGAGGGAGGGGACGACACTAGCAACTGGGGGCATTAGGAAAAGTTTCATGTAGAAGGCGGTGCTTGATCTTGAAGGAAGTGGTACAGGTAAGGAGGGACTACAACCTAGACCCGGGGATCATCAGTGATTGATATATGAAGTGATATCATATCCTAGTCCCAGTCTCTCTTTAGGATTCCAGTCCCATATCAATAACTGCCCATGGGACATTTTGAGCTCACTGTCCTAAAGGCATCTCAAAATTAGTTGATCCAAAACAAAACACATTCTCTTCTTCCATACTCCCACCCCACCCAAAACACATCCCTTTTCCAAAATGCCCTGTTTCTGTTGAGGGCACGCTTCTTCCATTCACCCAGGTTTGTTATCCTGAAGCCATCTTCCACATCTTCCTCCTCCTCACTCCCAATATTCACACAATTGTCAAAGCCTCATAATCTCTACTCCACAACATCTCTCACATCTGCCCCTCTCTCTCCACCCACATACACAGCACTCTAGTCCGAGTCTTCTCACCTGGACTGCTTGTTGGCATCCTAATTAGTTCCTTTGTCTTGGCTGGCTTCCCTGCTCTAATCCATCCTGCACAGAGCTGCTAAAATGATTTTCCTAAAGCAGAGTGACTATGTCACTCCCGATTTAATGCACTTCAGTGTCTCCCTGCTTCTTTTAGGATCAAGTATAAACTCTTCTGTTTGACATTTAAAATACTTTACAACCTGACCCCATACTACCTTTCTAACCTTATTACACATCATTCTCTTTTATGAACTCTTCCCTCCACGCAAACTCACCATCTTATGTTCCTCAGAAATGACACTCCATCTCTCACCTCCCTGTCATTACACTGCCTGACGTCTGTGCCTAGAACATACTTCCTCCTTTCCTCTACCTCTCAGAATCTCTACTTTCCTCCAGGACACAGCTCAGGAACCACCTTCTCCAGCAAGTCTTTCCTGGGCTCCCCAGCTACTCATGACCCACCCCCAAACATTGCCTTGTATTGATTTTTATCAATTGTTCATGTTTATGTATGTATTACATATACATATGTATGCATTTATGTATTGAATATAACAATATATGATATGCATTTTATAACACATATTATTATATATTTTGTTGAGTTGCTTAGTAGCATCTGACTCTTCAGGACTATATTTTGGGGTTTTCTTGGCAAAAATATGGAGTACTTTGTCATTTCCTTCTCCAGGCCCTTTTACAGATGAGAAGTTGAGGCAAGCAGGGTTAGATGACTTGCCCAGGGTCACACAGCTCTAAAGAGTCTGGGGCTGGATTTGAACTCACAAAGATGAGTCTTGCTGGTTCCAAGCCTGTTACTGTATCCACTGTGCCACCTAAGTGCTAATATATGTATGACACATCTTATATGTTTATATATGGCATGTATACACACATATAGTATGTATGTGCACATATGTGCATGTGTGCATATATCCACACATGTGTTTATATACTTATATGTATAATGTGCGGTCATACCCATGTACACATACACATATGTGTGTGAGACTGTATATATGGATATATGTATGTGTACATTATATATATATACATGTATATATGTGTGTATATATATGTATGTACATGCTGTCTCCTTTGGTGGAATGTAATTTCCTGGAAGGTAGGGGCTGTCTCCCTCTATCCTGGCATCCCCAGCACCTGGCTTAGTACTTGGCATATAGTAAGGCTTAAAAAATGCTTTTTTGATTGGTTGATTGCAGGGCTTAAAATGTAAGGCTAAGAAATTTGCCTTTTATCTAAGAGATGATAGGGAGTCATTAAAGATTTTTTAACAGAGTCTGAAGTCTTTGATATACATGAGCAAACCTTTGCCTGAGGAACATTAACTCGTTGGGAATGCACAGAATAGGGTAGAGAGGGAAGATGCTGGAAGCAACAAGACCAGTGTGTGGGGGGGAGCGGACATGGGGGGGGATGAGGGGGGTTGCAGTAGCCAGGCAGTAGATGCTGAGGCACCCAACTAGGGTGGTGACCACAGGAGAGGGTGGGAGGGAGAGGTTAAAGTCATGTAAAAGGTCAGGGGCAACTCTGAGGTTTCCATTCTGGATGATAGGAATTATTGTGTTCTCAACAGAAATGAGAAAGTTTGGAGGGGAGAGATGCTAAAATACCTGCGGTATAATGGAGGACCACGAGGTGGCGCCATAGTGCACAGAGTGCTGCACCTGGAGTCAGGAAGGCTCATCTTTATGAGTTCAAATATGGCCTCGGAGACTTATTAACTGTGTGACCCTGGGCAAGTCACTTAACCCTGTTTGCCTCAGTTTCCTCATCTGTAAAATGAGCTGGAGAGGGAAATGGCCAACTGCTCCAGTATCTTTGCTAAGAAAACCCCAAATCGGATCACAAAGAGTTGGATACAATTGAAAAATACTAAACAACCACGAATGGTATATATTTTGTATGTATATATATATATATATACACACATATATATGTGTATGTATATATGTGTGTATATACACGCACACACACACATTCTATATACAAATACCCTTAGTCTAATATTTTGATGGGTTCATATTCTCTTTGTTGGGAGTCCTCTTTGAAGGCTCCAATTCGTCCGTGCTTTCTCATCCTGTGTGGTTCTTTTCGATGGCCTTCCATAGATATTCCACAGAGTATCTGACTAATGCATTGGGACTCATTCTTCTGGGTCTTTTACTATGTTATATGCACCGTGGGTGTACCACTATGTGCAATGTACCGATGCACCAATGACCTGATTCTATAATCCCTTTGGGTCCTTGGTTTTTTAGTTCGAGCTCTGTTAGGCTATTAGAGCTTAATGGGCATCAGAGATCATCATTAGGGGTCACAACGCACAGTTTAAAAAGTGCTGAAGAAGCCCTGGATAAGGAAAAGGAGGCTAAATCCTAGGTGGATGAGCCTGGGTTTGAATTTAGACCCTGCTCATACTATCTGTGTGATGCATCGTTTTGTCTCTGTAGGTCTGTTTTCTCATTGGTAAAATCAGGATGCTTGGATTAGATCAGTGGTCTCCAATTCAAATAAAAACAGATCTCTGCAGGCTGCGTGTTGATTTAGAAAACCACAAATTAGCATTATCTATATTGTATTATATTTTTATATTTTGTTCAACATTTCTCAGTTGCAGTTTAATATGGTTCAGGCTGTACTTTTGCATCTATGATCTGTCATCTCTGAGCTAAATGACCTCTCGGGGCCCTTCTAGCTCTAAATCTGTGGTGCAATCCCTGATTTTATGGCTGAGGAAATGAGAACTTTTAATGCCCCAATCCATATTTTACCCATAAATGAATGATTGATTGATTGATTGAATGAATGAATGAATGAATGAATGAGAACCTTTCATTCAGGAGGCGCACACTATGTTCCAAGTGTTGCAGTAGGAGTTAAGGATGCGCCTCTTGCCTAGTGGTCGTGACTGCTAGAAATGGCAGCCTCCTAAGAAGGAAGCAGCCATATTCCTGAGGACCTGCCCTCAGTCTTCAAGAATGATGGGAAGGGAAAAGAACAAACATTTATTAAGAGCCGACTACGTGCCGGGTTCTGTGCTAAGAATTCTCCCCGTCTTACAGCTGAGGAAGCTGAAGCAGGCACAAGTTGAGGGAATCATTTACCCACGTTGACGCAGCTCATTAGTCTAAGTTCTCCTTGACTCTCTACCCACTGCACTGCCGAGATGACGAAAAGGCTGTGATGGGAAATGTGGGTGAGATTATAAAAAATAAGACAGATAATCTTTAAAAATAGTAATGGTGGTGATATCATCACCCTAAAATGCTGAAAAGGTAGAGGGGTAGGTGAACTGGAGAAGTCAGGAAGCATCTCATGAAGAGCGTAGCATCTGAACAGGACCTTGAGGGAATGGGTGGGTGAAGTGAGGAAGGTGAGTCTGGCAGAGGGCACGGGCATCAGAGTCAGACGCTGGGCAGGTATAAAGCGTGCGAGAGCACTGGAAGCTCCCACACTCCGCGTTTGGGAGCATTGGCAGTTGAATAAACGACGGAGAGCCTGGAATGCCGGACTGAGGAATCTGGAAACGATGCAGCGTTTATCAGGCCGCTCGCTCCCCATGGGGACAACGCCATGAAAATTGTAATTTAGGAAGGTTGATCTATTTCTGCGGGTCTCATTTTGTCCTGCAGATGGCACTGCGTATACAGTCCAGATAGGATCTGGAAAGAATAGGAAAAGAAGCAACTGGACACCCAACCCTGAAGCCCACCACCCTGTACGGGATCTGAGACATATCCTAGAGAGGAAGCGCAATAGAATGGATAGAGTGTTGTTCAGTTTAGAGCCAGAAAGACCTGAATTCAAATTCTGACTCAGATGCCTATTAGCCCTATGACTCTGGGTGAGTCATTTTATTTCTCTTGGTCTTAGTTCCTTCATCTGTAAAATGGGGATAAAAGGGCTACTGGGAAGGTGGAATGAGATTTTGTGGTATCTGTGTCTATATACATATGTATACGTACATATTTGGTCATTTCAGTCATGTCCAGTCCTTTGTGATCCTTTAATATTTATAAAGTTCTTTAATTTTTGCAAAATCCATATCTATATGTCTATATAGATAAATGGTATCTCACACACAGATATATGGTGTTTAGCAAACCTTAGAATACTGTATAAACATTAGATGTTATTGCTAGATACGCCCCTCTGTTTTCTTGGTGCTCAAAATTATTATGACCTTGTTGGGGAAGTAGTCGATATTGGGTGATGTGTGACTAGAGCTAAGGGGAGAGATGAGGCGACCTGTGAAGCTCCTTTCTCCTTTAAGACAATGACATTTTCCACAGCCTCCCTATATTCTTTTTTTTTTTGGAGGGCAGTTGGGGTTAAGTGACTTCCCCAAGGTCACACGGCTAGTTTTTTGTGTTAAGTGTCTGAGGCTGGATTTGAACTCAGGTACTCCTGACTCCAGGGCCAGTGCTCTATTCACTGCGCCACCTAGCTGCCCCCTCCCTATATTCTTTACTGAAGAGGAGGATGAGGATGAACTTTCTTTCACATCTTTGGGGTGCCTGGGGGGTGCAGTGGTTAGAGTGTCAGGTCTGGAGTCAGGAAGATCTGAGTTCAAATTTGGTCTCAGACGCTTAACTATGTGACCCTGGGCACGTCATTTAACTCTGCCTCAGTTTCCCTGTTTATAAAATGAGGTTAATAGCAGCAGCTACCTCCCAATTTTGCTGCAGATGCTAAATGGGAGAATAATGGTAAAGTGCTTACCCCAGAGCCTGGCAGAGTAAGCACTGTATAAATGCTAGCTTTATTACTATTTCCCATTGGTGAATGCAGTTGGAGTTATCCTCAAATTATCCAAATTGATCAGGTTCCATAAAGTCCACTGAGCCTTTTTTTTTTGGCTGGTGCTATGAGAGTGATGAAGTTGGAATGTAAAGTAAGTCTAAGACATGATCCTGGCCCCTAATGACCTTAGAAGGAGAGGGCTTAGCTTGCAAGGCTTAGCTTTCCAGAGCTTGGTGTTTATTCTTGGGTACCTTGTCTACAATTCGTGTAACATTCCCCTAGCTTAGATTATGACTTCAGAGTCTGCATAGTTTAGCTTCTCCTAGCATGCTTTCCCATTTAAATGATGCCTTTTCTAATAAAAAATGAACTCTATTAACACAACTGAGCATAAATCACTGATACTAGCACAACATTTTGTAATATAGAATAAGATTCAGAGGAAACATGTACCTAGGTATGATTAAGTACCTTACTAATCTTTGTTCTTATTAATCAATTAATTTATAATTGATTGACTAATTAAGTTAATTAATTTAATTTAACCCTGGTTTAATGTAAGACTTGGCTAGAACAGAATGTTTTAACTCAATCCAAACCTTTCTTGGAACTGCATGACTGATATTTTTCTACAGTTTTTATTTCTAAAGATTTAATTTTTTTTCTACTGGATGAGAGACAGCATGATGTAGGTAGAGAACTGGATTCATGTGTCAATGCTGATACATATTGAATGTGTAACCATTTCAGCTCTCAATTCTCTTTTTTCAAAATTTAATTTAATTTTTAATTTGTGGAATAAGACAAGCACTTCTATAACACAGGACAATAAAAAAAGATAATTGCATATGAAACTGCAAATCTTCTATGTAAAACGTGCTAATTCCTTTCAAATATACAAAAAATTATCGTGTAATTTTAAACTTTTTTCCTTTTTAAATTTCCTTTCTCCCCCTTGCCTACAAATGACTATCATTAGACACAAATATGTGTGTATGTATGTATGTGTGTGTATGTGTATATTAGAACAAAGGTATTTATCTTAATTAACAGAGGGACTTTCCTTATCTAAGGGTTCCCTGCATGGATGAAATCATTAATCCAATCTTTATATCACTTTCATTTGGGGGGGATTAATCTTATTTTAATCAATAAAACATATATCATTTACCTAATTCAGGGGGAAAAATCAGCATCCTGAACTTCAGAGAATGCAAACAGAAGTTACAAGCAAACAGAGAAACATACCAGCAGATGGGGCTTCCAGCCGTCTGACCATTACATCCATACCTAGTCAGTTACCAGAGAGGGAAACACCAACATCTGGGTTTTCAAAGCCAGAGACTCAGCGGCTGCCCAGAGTCTTGTCTGGCCAAATCACACAACTCTTCTCAAAGTGAGCCCCGCCCCCCCATCACTTTCATTTTTAAGACAGAAAAGCATTCCTTTATAACAAATCATAAGAAAGAGGGGAAAAAATCAGCTCAACAAAACCAGCCAACACATTAAAAGAGTGTGACCTATATAATGTTTCTTTGCCGTAGTCACCTACTTCTTCAGAGAAGAGAGGGAGGCACATGTCCTCATCTCTTCTTCAGTTCCAAAATTAATCACTATCATTTCACATCATTCTGATTCATTTAAAAATGTTCAAATTTACATTGCTATCATTACATAAATTGTTTTCCTTGTTCTCCTTTGTTGCATTAATTCATAGAAATTTTCCCATGCTTCTCTTGAATTCTTTGCATTCACATTTTCTTATGGTACAATAAAATATTTCATTGATTTTATATACTAGAGTTTTTAGATACATCCTCATCAATAGACATTCCACAACATTTTTAATTCTTGCTACTACGAAAGTGCTATTAATAATATTTCAGTGTATATAAGACCTTTTTTTCTCTTTCACATCCTTCCACATGCCTAGCAGTGAGATCTAAAATGTACAGCCGCTTTAGACATTTTCTTAGCATATTTGTGATTTCCAGAAGGCTTGGATCATTCTGCAATGCCATCAACAATATTTTAATGTGCCTTTTTTGTACAATACTGCCAACCTTGGTTATTCTTCTTTTTTGTCATCTGTGCCAATTTGCTGGGTATGAGGTGAAACTTCAGGGTTGTTTTTTAAATTTTTATTATCATTATTTATCTGCAGCAATCTTACATGTGATTGCCAAAATTTGAGCTGTGTTTGTTCATGTACTTTTACCATTTATTCACTGGGGAAAATGTTAGAATTTTTAGCTGTTTAACCAGTGACACAATCCCATATTATATAGCCTTATTCCTATTGTGGCATTAACTGCCTTAGAAAAAACAAAAAATGCTTCTTATGACTGCTTTCTGTTAATCCAAGAAAAGTATGAGGTAAACTTTCTGTTATCCCTCATGAGCTGAACATTCATTCACTATTCCTTCATCATAACTCTTCCATAATTAAATGCAAAAACCAAACCATGATCACATTTTGTTCTCCCTCTTTCCCAGTGTGATTTCCTTTTTCCAGTCAGAACAAAATTTTTTTTCTCTTCTCCCTTACTTCTCTTCCTTAATCCTTTTTTGTATCATTTCTGCATTTTAAAAGTTCTTAATTTATTAAACATTAACCTCTCAGGTCCCACCTCTGCTCCTATACATTTTTAACAGCTTTTGGGGAGACCCAGTCTTAGTTTCTACTTCAAGGGTAGTTCGAACTTGAGGGCAAGAATGTCATTGCAGCCACCGTCCACTAACCCTAACATGACGTCAGGGAAAAATATTCCTTCCTGACTGTAAGTCTGTCCCCTACCTACTGTGCTATTTAGCTGGCTGTTTGCAGAATGCAGGACCCTAGTTGGTCAAGAACATCATTCTCTTGAAGACAAATCCCCTTCTCCTTGAAGCCATTCATTCCCACTTTTAAATATGGCTATGATTGCAACTTTTACTCATTCAATCAATCAGTGAGCAGATATTTACTAATTATGTGAGGTACCAGGCTAGACTCTGGGGATAGAAGTACAAGAATGAAAAATAAATCACTATTTATAATGAGCTTACATTCTAATGAAGGAGGCGAATACATGTTAAGCCATATATTGTATAAAGTTAATAAATAAAAGCAAATATATATAAAAGTAGTTAAGTACAAAGTAGATTGGGAGGTAGGCAGATCTAGCTGGGGGTATTGGGAAAGGTTTTCATTCCCTGGAAGGAAAAGAAAGACTCTAGAAGGAGGAGGTAAGGCTTGAATGTGTTCTTACTGCCATGACCTCTCTCAGCCTCCCCTTCTCTTGGACTGGAGTGATGGGAAGCAGAGGATCAAACTCTTCCCATTGCCTGCCTTTGTGGTGGGCAGAAGAAGACTTTTGGGCTCAGATCATTCTTCATCTACTGCCTTTCTCATTTCAGCTCCATGGAATTAGATGCCTCCGTGCAGGTCCCCTCTGGTCTCCTCCCCTCCCCTTTCCTGCCTCCTTTTGTATCATCTCCTCCCAAAAGATGTAAGCTCCTTGAGGGCAGGAGCTATTTTTCTGTTTACTTATTAATTTTATCCTTAGTGCTTAGCACAGCACCTGGTTAAGCGGTAGGCACTTACTAAATGTTTACTGAATTGGATCAGGCTGACACAGGAGATGGTCAGTGCAAAGGCACGGACACAGAGATGGGTGTCGTATGTGAGAAAAAGGCAGAAAGCCAGTGATTGCAGGGTAGGGGAAAAGGATTAACGACCAAAGATCCTTCCTAGAAAAATATGTCATGGCCAGGTTATTTGGGAACCTTAATGTTCAATAGGAGAGTGTCTGTTTTATCTTCAAGGCAATAAGAAGTTTCTGGAATTAATTACATTCAGGAGTGACAGGGTCAGATCTACACTCACAGAAAATCACCTGGGCTGCTATGTGTAGGATGAGAGGGAGCGGTCAGGGACTCAAGGATGGAAGACCAATTAGGAAGCCATGGCAGTCATCCAGGCAAGAGGTGATGAGGGCCTCAATTAAATATGCTGGCAGTTGATGGGGGCCTCAATTAAATATGGTGGCAGTTGTGGACTAGGGAGAAGGGACCAGATGTGAGAGGTGTTTTGAAGGTAGAAACAAGATTTGGCAACTGATTGGCTCTGTAGAGAGTGAGGGAGCATGAGTTACAGTTGGAAGGGGCCTTACAGGCCATCCCATTGCTCTCTGGAGTCTACTCATTGCTTTTACTTCTGCCTTTTGGAGCCAAGCAGACCAAAGTCAGCCCATCGGAAACATGACAGCTACCATATTTCCCTGAAACATTCTCTTCTACAGGATAAACAGCTACATTTCTTTCAATGGATCCTGATAAGGCCCAAATTTGAGACCCTCTGAAATTCTGATTGCCCATTTATGAACACTTACTAGTTATCAATGGCTTTTGTCTGAGACTGGGATGATCTTTCCCTAATTTTATTTTTTCATCTGAGAAGCATATTTCCTCTTCCTTTTACCTCTCTTCCCTTGAAAAAGAAAACAAAACCTTTTTACCAAATAGTCCATAGTCATAGTCAAGCAAAACAAATTCTTGTATTCGATGTGAGACTGGGATTTTCTTGTGATGCTGAATTTGTTGTGTAGCCTTTAAAATGGGATCCCAGTCATTAATTTGCTCAGCACATCCTTTCTTCATGGGTAATGAAATAATTAGGCCTAACCTGATCTGAGTGGTCACATATGTCAAATCTGTGGAGTGCACATTAATAAGTGTCTTCTGTAAATTAAAAAGATGGTCCCCAAACTTGAAAAACCCTCAGCTTATCAGAGAAGTTAAAATTTTTTATTGTTGCTGTTGCTCAGTCACTTCAGTCATGTCCAATTCTTCATGACCCTATTTAGGGTTTTCTTGGCAAAGATGCTAGAGTGATTCTTCATTTCCTTCTCTAGCTCATTTACAGATGAGGAAACTAAAGCAAACAGGGTTAAGTGACTTGCCCAGGGTCACACAGCTACTAAGTGACTGAGGTCAGATTTGAATTCAGACCTCCCAGACTCAAGGTCCTCTGCTCTATCCACTGTACCACCTACTTCCTCAGAATACCAAGGCACTAAGTGACAGACACACTCTTTTCCATGCAATATGCATGAGTACTGAGAATGTCTTGTATTGAGAGGTAGGAGATGTCACTTATGGAGCTGATCATTTCTGGGAAGGGATGAAAGGGAAGCTGGTTCATGAGCCATGTTTCTAAGGGCAAGGCAGAAAGGAGAGAGGAGGGAAATCATGGCAAATGGATGGGGTGCCTTGGGAGAGGAGATGGGCCAGTTGGACCTGAGGCTTGTCTGGCACCACTACTTCTGTTTGGTTGTTGCCCTCTCTTCCCTTTTCCAAGGTGCTCACACTACCCCAATGATAATAAATTTTAGAATTTCATCAGTGGGTATTTTGCACTCTTGATTAGTGATACCCGATAAAATGTCAGACTGACTTTATTTCTTTTTTTTGACCAGGCTACTAGAATAAGAGATCAGGGGAAAGTCTGGTTCATATTATAACTGTATCTCAGCAAACAATGTATGTAAAGAATGTTGCAAGCCTTAAAGCTCACTATCATTATCACGACTGTTGTTATTATTGCTTTAAATATTGTTATTCAGGTAGGTATTTTATGGAGATTTTCTCCATAGGCTCATGAAGATGATGGAGAGATGGGGACTAGATAACAGTACAATTTAATAGGTTTTGGAAGACCCAAAGAGTACTTATTAATGGATCAATATTGGCGCGGGAAAAGGTCTTCACTAGAGTGCCCTTGGGATCTGTCCTTGTCATGTAAAAGAAGGATCAACCTTGTTATCCCTGGACTTTGAAAGCAGCCTGGTGGGTAGAACAAGCATTGACTCTGGAAAAAAAAGAAGACCTGGGTTCAACCCCTTTCTCACATGTTTACTGCCTTTGTGACCTTGGGCAAGTCAAGTAACCTCAGTTTCCTCATATGCGAAATGGAGTTCCTTAGATGGCCTCTGAGGTCACTTTCTAGCTCTAGAGCTATGATTTTATGAAGACTAGTGGGCGGAATTCCTTGGCAAACAGTAGGTGCCAAATAAATGCTTGTTGCATTGGATTCAGTTGAGGTTATAGAGAGGCAGATGTCAGGTTTAATAAGGAAAACCTTCCTAACAATTGGAGCTGTTCAAAAATGAAATGGGCTGCTTGGGGATTTTTCCTTCACTGGGTACCTCCAAGTGGAAGTTAAATGACCCTCTTGTCTTAGATAAGATTCATTCCTGTTCTTGCTCTTAGCCTTCATTCTCAAAGAGGACTATGGCATCAGGAAGGTGATGCCATGACATGCAAGCGAATTAGATTTAAGTGAGGCAGGGCTGTGCAAAGTCACCAGCCTCACTTTCTCCTCCAGAGCCACATGGGTCCAGTGGCCAGATATAGATCAGGATGACTGGAGGTGGCCCTGGATGCAGTGGGAGACCTTGGCTTTTTTTAGGTCTTTTAATAGGTCTCAGGTTGTGAGGCAAAACTTATTCAGTGATTTTTTTTTATCTTTGAGGAAAAATTTATTTTTATTTGTTTTCTTGTTTACATTATTCATTTTCATTACATTTTTGAATTACACATTTTCTCCCCATCTTGCCCCTGTCCCAACCCTAAAACAGCAATCCCACTGTAAAGTCCCTCCCCTGCTCTGCTCTCTTATTTTCTGGTGGGGCAGGGAGGGTCTCCCTATCCCAGCCCCTGTATATCTTAATTCGTAGTTGCAGGTATTGGAGAACATTGAATTCTAGATTCTTTCGATTCCTCCCTTGTCAACCACCTCCACTAGAAGGACACTCAGTTCAATACAAGCTATGGATGTGTGATTATACAGGACATCTTCATAGTGTACATATTGTGACAGTGATCGTCTGTCTCTCCTTCCTATCCCTCCCCACCCCTTTGTTCTGTTCTCTACCCTGTCCCTGTCCGTTTACTGAAGTGTGTGCTTCCAGCATCCCTCCCCCAGACCCTGCCCTCTCCTCCATCCTCCTCCCTCCTCCGTCCTCCCCCCTCTCATCCCCATTCCCCCTACTCTTCTGTGTGGCATGATGCCCAGTTTAGAGTTTATGCTATTTCTTCCCTAAGACAAT